>LNAC01000007.1:2064453-2206511 GCA_002007465.1 Ailurus styani
TTAAAAAAAAAAAAAAAAAAAAAAAGAAACCTCAGCCCCACATAGCATTTTAGGAGGGGCAAGGACAGGCAGGAAACCAGTAAACGAAGGCATATGCAATAAAACTTCAGGAGCCAAATGCCTCTTGTAGTAAAACAAAGGTTAAAGGGCTACAGGGTCATGGAGAGGCTTGGCTAGATGGTATGACAGGGAAGGCTGCTCTGGGAGAGGGTTATTTGAGCAGAAGCCTGGAAAATGAGCCAGCCAGGTGTTGATGTGAAGGAAGAAGGAACAAGTGTGAGGACCCCGAGGGAGGAAGAGGAAGGCGGTCAGGGGCCTGGTGTGGAGCATGTGTGCTGCGGGCTCACCTGGGAAGGCCATCTGGATCACCAGAAGGCAAGAGCAGTGGGGGTGATGCTACATGAGAAAAGTTGGACCCCTGCACAAGGAAGGCGAGGGAAGTCTGTAGAGAGCAAGTTCTCTAGCAAACTGGCTCCTTTTCATCCCTACATTCTAACGTGCCAATGTGGAGGTCTGGTTTCCAATCTGGACAGGAAATTGCTTTTTGGTAAAAAGGAAGGAGTTGATAAATGCAGTCCACCCTGTTGCCCCCTCTTTGGAGAAAGCCATTTGGAAGTGGGTAGAATATAAAACAACTCCTTTGTGTCCCTCAAAACCATGGTGCTGCCCCTGCCTGCCTTGTGAGAAGGTCCTGAGGTGGAGCAGAGAACTTTGGATCTAATTGGCCCATGGTAGAGCAACTTTGACCATTGCCTGGAAAAGTCCTCAGATTCATCTAGTTAACAGCAGCTCTGTTCGCTAATAAATCCTTTGAAATTTTCTGCCGTTGTTGGGTTTTTATGACACATTTGCATGTCAAGATCATTTGGGTTTTGGAGTTGAGGTCCCCTGCTGTTCCTAATGTCATAAATGGATAGTAATAACCGGGAGGGGATTGCATTCTGGGGTTGCAAGTAGATGAGCTTTAAAAAACATCAATCTTATTTGCAGGCAAATATAGCTAATGATAGGCTAGAGAAAAAATAATGCAAAATCTGCAGTGAGTGGTTGGTGATTTCCAGAGGCTCTGCTATTTAATGAAGTAGAGCAGAGAATGAAGGATAAGAGGGAAAAAGGTAGAAATAGCATTTTAGGAGTTTCTTGGGTTTTCGAGGGGTTTGTTTTGTTTTTTGAAATAAAAGTAAAAACAGTCCAACCAAGACAAGAGAGCAGTGTTGCAACCCCCTACCTTGTAGAGAGACGGGAGGGGGGCTGAGCACTTCTGCTCGCCTCCCCCTCCCTGTCTGCTCTCACCTCCAGGTGTGGAGTGAGTGGTTCCTGCCACCCTTTCCTGGGAGCTGTTTCATCTCCAAGTGAAGACCTGGAAGCGGCCTTGGAAATAATCTAATACTAATCCAGGTTTTATGGGTAAGGCCTGCAGGACATCAGACAGATTGACTTTCCTAAGTTCACCCAGCTTTTGAGCAACAGAGGTGGGATTAAAGAACAGGAAGAGTTGTTAGGCTCTTTTGCAGGCTTTTTACATTTTCCTTACAGTTTGTCATTTCTTTCATTCTTGCAGTAGCGGACTGTTGAATGTGTTATGTGCCTGGCACTCCGCTACCATCCATCACCTGAAGAAACATGAAGACAGCCTTAAACAGGCAATACAATCTTAATGCTAATTACAGTAAATGTTGAGAACATTTATTGAGGGTTTATGCTGGGCCAGGACTATACTAAATCCTTTAGTAAACCCTTTATGTTATGAAATCCTCTCCACAACCCTGCAAGCGGGCCCTATTATTATTCCCCCGACAGGTAGCAAGACTGAGGCCCAGGCCACTTAGCAGCTCCCTAGGCGAAGAATTTGAGCCTAGTTCTACCAGACACCAGGGCTAGAATTTCTACCTACTGAGCTCTCCTCTTTTTCTTTTCTTTTCTTTCTTTTTTTTTTTTTAAAGATTTTATTTATTCATTTGACACAGAGAGAGAGATTACAAGTAGGCAGAGAGGCAGGCAGAGAGAGAGGAGAGAGGAGGAAGCAGGCTCCCTGCTGAGCAGAGAGCCCGATGTGGGCCTCGATCCCAGGACCCTGGGATCATGACCTGAGCCGAAGGCAGCGACTTTAACCCACTGAACCACCCAGGCGCCCGCCCTCCTCTTTTTCTACACGACGATGCAAGATTCAGTTGTTACTAATAGGTGACTGTTGTTTCAGCGTTGTGTCCAAAACTCAAGGAGAAGAAATGTAAATGCATTCTTCGGGATCATATCACCCAGGCCATCAGTGGGGTTTTTTTGCTAATTTTTGCTTGCTGTTGTTTTTGGATTTTCCAGGCGTATCAAGAATTTGACTTCCATAAAGCCTTATTTTTGTGAGCATTGACCATGTTAGGGAGGTGGCTAAATACTGGGGATTCAGCAGTGAGCAAAATATTTGTCTTAGTTTGGGTTCCCCCAAAAGCAGGCTCTGAGGCAGGATTTGGGTGCTGGAGGTTCACGTGGGTGCAGAAATGGTGGAGAAGCATGGGAAGGAAAGTTGATTAAAGGGCCACCTGTGAGGTTACTCGTATGACAAGGGCAATGGCTGCTCAGGCGCTCTGTGGGTCTCTATGAGATGGTGCAGAACACATCTCAGAATTGTCTCACAAGGCAATGAATAATGAGGATTATTTGTCCATCAACTCCCACTCTTTTCCTTCACTGGGCACAGGTTGCTTCTGGGGGAGTAAACTCCCTGGCACTTCCCTCAAGCAAAGAATCAGAAGAACCCTAGAGCAAGTTTGAGAACTATGTAGGTGATCTCCAGGATGGGTGGGCTAGTGACTGTGTTCCCAGCCTCTGCTACAGTATAATTCCTGTCCTCAAGGAGCTCATCTTGTTGTGGGCAGGAGAATTAGCAGAATTCACAGTGTAGGAAGACCATGAGAAGATGACAACAATGAATGGAAAATAGCAAGGAAGAGAGATGATGACTCCATCAGGGAGGGCTTTCTAGAGGAGGTGACATTGAAAGGCTGAGAACATATTAAATATAATTTCCTATTACCGACATCCTCCTTAGTCTCATTGCTAGGACATGGTACAGTAATGCCATTTTGAGTGTTGTCTGGCCTTCGTCATCTGAGAACTCTGATTCTTTTTCTGTGTGCTGTCATGCCAGGGTACTCTTGTGGTCAGCATCAGGACCATGAGCCTGGGACATTGCTCACAGCAGTGGCCAAGAGGCTAGTGCCAACCCTATTGCCCTACACGGCCACCAGAGCTGGCCTTTCTTCAAATCCTGGCCACAGTTCTTACTGATGGGAATCTTGGACAAGTGGAGACCCCGTCTGAGCTTACCTTTCCTGATGGCCATCCTGAGGGCAGGGGCCCATGGCCTATGCTCATGCTTCTCATTTCAAAATTCGAGAAGCAAAAAGCATGTATGCAATTCCCATGGAGAGCTTGTCAAAACACAGATTCCTGGGCACCACCCCCTGGGGGTTCTGATGCCGTACAGGTGTGTGTGGGGGTCTGGTCAGA
Source organism: Ailurus styani (assembly GCA_002007465.1). Taxonomy (NCBI): domain Eukaryota; kingdom Metazoa; phylum Chordata; class Mammalia; order Carnivora; family Ailuridae; genus Ailurus; species Ailurus styani. The sequence goes on from LNAC01000007.1 coordinate 2,067,961, forward strand.
AATTTTGCATTTAACAGCCTCTTCCTCTGCAATGCTGCTGGTCTGTAGTCCATGCTTAGAGTAGCAAGGACCTCTCCTCCAACTCTCTCCTGGACATTTTCATCTAGGTCGGGGTTTCTCGGTATCAGCTCTGTTGACATTTGGGGCCAGGTGATTCTTTGAGTGGAGGATGCCCTGTGCATTATAGGATATCGAGCAGCATCCCTGGCCTCTACCCATTAGATGCCAGTAATACCTCCCAGTAGTGACAACCGAAAATGTCTTCAAACATCGCCAAATTACCCTCGTTTGAGAACCACTGACCTAGATGTTCCAGAACATTGCTTCTCAGACTTTAATGTCCGAACAACTTTGCTAAAATGCAGATTCCAATTCAGTAGGGCTGGAGAGGAGCCTGAGAGTGTGTTTCTGTCGAGGTCTGGGGTAATGTTGATAATGCTGGTTGGGGGCTGCCCTTAGAGTAGCAGTGGTCCACACCAGCAGCTGGACCCGAAGGCTCAAAGGTGTCCCTGCAATTTCTGGGTTCTGTCCCAGCAATTTTGGTCTGTCCCTGTAGTTCCTTCTTCTTCCTTGTTATTCTTAATCAGGTTGATTAAAGGTGGTGGCTGTCGCATCCCCTCCATCACCAGTCCCTCCTCCAGCCCAGGAGCCTCCTGTCCTGCTTGTCCAAGGAGAGTTAGCCTTCTTCTGTGAGTGACAGCAGATCTGAGTTTGCCTTTGATATGTGTAAGGATTTCACTAGGGCCTCTCAGTATTCAGAGAGCCCACTTTGTACTTCAGAGTCTTTATTTTTTAAATATGAGTTTAAAAGTGATGGGGGTGGTGGGAGGAGGGAGAGTTCCTTATGGAAAGTAAGAAGTCCAGGTGTGCCAACCTGAAATTCTAGGAGCTTCAGAGGAGATAGTCTCTGGGTGAAGGTTGAGGGAATTGTTCTCGGATCCAAAGAAGCATCTGCAGATATGGAGCAGAGAAGGCTGAAGGCAGATGGGGCTGGGAGGTGGGGGGACCCTTTCGGTACCCTTCCCCTTTAGGTACCACTGAATTCAGGATTATGCTGCTGATGAACTCTTTGAAGACTTCCAGAAATGCTATCACCTTGCCTATTATTTTTAGCCATAGTATATTTCCTCTTATCAGTGACAGTAACAATTCTTGGGAGACCTTTTCCCCATGTTTTAGTGAGAAGGTTTGAGATGGTGGAGGAGGAAAAAGTGGCTGCCGCACCAGGAAAGTCATCCAAAGCTGACATCCCAGGGTCAAGAAAGGAGAAGAACAGCAGGGAACTGCCATCCTTGTCTCTAACTTGGTATCACGGGGATCCCCGCTGGGGCATCTCACGTGGGAACGCTGGCTCTTTCCCCAGAGTAGCTCTCTTAGCTGTGGCTGCCAGTCCTGGGCTGGGAGGACAGGGCTGTGTTCCCTTTCCTACAGACCCTGTTGGGACACAAGGGTCTCCCCACTGCCTGTTTCCATGTTTCTATGGGAGAATGCATTCCGAGGTCTAAAATGCAAACTGTCACACCGGGGACAGCCTCTGGCTGAGCCTGGCGTGTTCTGTTAGATGCGCCCTACCCCCCAACGACAGGGTAGGGTGCGTTGTGGGAGGATTTGTGTGGGATAGGGAGGAGAGCGGTCCGTCCGAGCTGTGGACTGAATGTGTGCCTGTCGCCCCCCACCGCAAAGTCGTATGTCAAAGCCCTAATCCCTGTTGGGATGGTATCTGAGATGAGGGTTTGGGGAGGTAATTAGGTCCGAAGGGTGGAGCCCTCAGGATGGGATTAGTGCCCTTAAAAGAAGAGCACTCACTGTCTCTGCTACGTGAGGACGGAACCGGGAAGGGAACCGAATCAGTGGGCAGCTTGATCTTGGAGCTGCCAACCTCCAGAACTGTGAACACTAACTGTTGTTGAAGTCACCCACTGTACGGCAGTTTGTTGTAGCTGCCTGAACTAAGACAGTCAAGAGGATGACTTAGATCCCCACACTTCCGAACGCTGTCTGAAACGGCAGGGGCTGGTGAGCGATGGAATCTTTCTCGTCTGGGGCAGCTGAGGAGAAGAAGGCCCAAACTGTGAGTTTTTCTTAAGGCTGAGCATACTCATTGAAAAAACAGCTTTGTGCTGCATTTGTGGCCTTCTTACTTTGGAAGAGATTAAGCTGTCTTGCCATTAATTAAATTATGGTGTTTCTTAATGATATTTATTTAGTATCTTTATTGGCAAAAGAAAAGTTAGAAATACTTTAGTTCCGAAAATAATTTGTAAGCTTTTTATTGGCCTGTGTAATTCAGATGTCTGGAAATGCTGAACTGGGCAATTATAAATGGGGAGGCAAGAGCCGGTAGCCATCTGCATGAGGGTGGTGGCCATTGGACGGGCAGGGAAAGGAAGGAGGAGGACAAAGCAGAGCTCTGTGGCTGGATGCCTCAGAACTGGGGACTTACACAGTGAGGATGGGAACTTGTCGGGGAATGCGGGAGCTGGAGAGGGAAGGCGTCTGAGACAGCTGAAACATTTGGGATTCATAATCATAAAACATTAATGGCTGCAATTTGCTGAGGGCACAGCACTGTGAGCTTCATTTCCATTATTCATTTAATTAATGCAACAGCCCTTCAAGGTTGGTGCTATCGTGGCCTCAACATAACAAATGAAAGCAGAGAGAGGTCAAGTAACGCGGACATCCGCCAGAAGCTGAAAGGTGTGGAGAGTTCGAACTCGGGACTTGGGGATCCTAAGCCCAAAAAAGCACCAACTTATGGTCTGTGTTGCACCGTTATGGATATGAAACCCACCATCTATGTGAGAATCATCTGAATTGTGATGTTGGTTTTGTGGATATATACGTATGTTAAAAGTTATCAACTTGTACGCTTTATTTTGTTTTAAAGATTTTATTTATTTGACCGAGAGAGAGAGAGAGAGAGACAAGAGACACAAGCAGTTGGAGTGGCAGGCAGAGGGAGAGGGAGAAGCATGCTCCCCGCTGAGCAGAGAGCCCTATGCAGGATTCGATCCCAGGACCCTGGGATCATGTCCTGAGCCAAAGACAGACACTTAACCGACTGAGCCACAGCAACGTAAATGCTTTAAATATGTGCAGTTTATTGTATGTCAGTTACACCTCAACAAAGCTCCTTATTTACAAACCCAAACAGGTGGGAAAGATGGTCCGTGGGCTTCCCCGAGGGCCCATGGGTGTTGCAGGCTGGATTTCCTTGGAAGCTGACTCCGAGTGGTAATACCATGGGGAAGCGTCTGGGGCATATCTCTGGATGAGATCCAGTGGGGGAAGGGTGGGCCAAGGGACGGGGCCAAGGGAGAAGCTGGGCAGCAGTGCGGTCTCAGCCAAGGACTCACGCGCTCCCCAGGAGCTCTGGACGAGTACTGCTCTAAGGAGTTGCCCTGAGCCGTGATCAGGGAGCCAGGCCTTTCTGTCTCACCTCAGAAGCAGCTGCTGAGGGCAATTCCCCGAGTGAGTGGGCAGCTGAGGGCTGTGTGCCGGTGGCATTCCTGCATTTGGGCCTTCAGTCCTGCATCGCAGTGCACACCCCATTGTCTGGGCATTTTGTTGATTTTGTTATTATTTTTTTTAAGATTTACTTATTTTATTTATTTATTTATTTATTTTTAAGATTTTTATTTATTTATTTGACACAGAGCGAGAGAGAGATTACAAGTAGGCAGAGAGGCAAGCAGAGAGAGGAGGAAGCAGGCTCCACGCTGAGCAGAGAGCCTGATGCGGGCCTCGATCCCAGGACCCTTGGGATCACGACCTGAGCCGAAGGCAGAGGCTTCAACCCACTGAGCCACCCAGGCGCCCATGATTTACTTATTTATTTTAGAGAGAGAGAGTGTCTTGCAAGTGGGGGGAGGGCAGAGGGAAAGAATCTTCAAGCAGACTCCCTGCGGAGCATGGAGCCTCAAGCAGGGCTCGATCTCACGACCCATGAGATCATGACGTGAGCCAAAACCAAGAGTCGGACACTTATCCAACTGAGCCACTCAGGCACCTCTAGTGTGGGCATTTTATATCGTGTTTCTTATTTTTGCTTTTCAGGTATGTCATAGGGAGAATTAGCTAGGGTCCTGCCTCATGAGGGAAGTCTTTTTTTTTTTTTTTCCAGACACTTGGGGAAGTCCTACCACACTGTTTGAGGGGAAGAGAGGGAGGCAAGATGGTGGTCTCTGTTTACAAGCCACCATCCATTGGATGAACCAAGGAGAAGGGCTGTCTTGTCTTGTATGGAAAACATGCTTATCAGAGCGTTATCTTCCTATTAAAATGATTTTCCAGGTGCTTCTTCTTTTCTTTGCACTTGACTGAAAGATCCATGCTAGACTGGCACAGATTCCAAGTTTTCTTGTGGAAATCAAAATATTTTTTCACTTCCACAAAGCAGCTTATGCTTAAAGACATTTCCAGGAGCTTATGCTTTCAAAAGTTTTCCTCTTAAAAAATGAAGATTTTAAAGAGTGGGTTAAGGCATCTGCTCTTTCATCTTGAGAAATGTTGTCTCTGAGGACACTGAGATTCACAGCTATTTTGTGGGGGTGTGTGTGACCTGATGAGATACTTGTCATTGTATTGTGTCATCCTGAATTGTGTTTTTTATAACAATTTAAGCAATCTCTATGTGCCGTGCTTTGTAGATATTAGCGCATTTAATTTACTCTATAGCATCCCAATGCTGTAATAATACCTTTTTACAGATGAGAAAACAAAGGTATTTCTGACCTCCAACTAATGGGCTGAAAATTTGGAAAGTTGTGTGCTTAAGTCTACTGATCCATTTTTAATTTACTTTCTTTTAGGAATGAATATGAGATTTCTAAAGGTTCCTTTTTTTTATTAAGATTAGATTCTATAGTACTGAGACTGTATCAACCAAGAACTGCTAAACTCATCTTCAGGGGCTCTGTGGATTGCCTAAACTTATATAAAAACTCAGAGTCTGTAGAATTTTATCAAATCCTTAAATACCCTTATCCCCAAAATATTCAGCTCTGACGGTCTTAAATTCATCTAACATCGCGTACGGCTTAGATATCAGGTATGGAATTATTTTATGTTTCTGATAGGCTTTGCACTCATGAAACGACCGAGAAAGCTTGCCAAGTCCCCAATCATTCATTCATTCTTTCATTCATTCGCAATTGGGGTATATGTCATGGAAAAGCTGAATGGAGGCTGATGTTAGAGAGGAAAAGACCCTGCACTGGCCACTTGCTCCAGAATTTGCCTTGATCTTAGAGGACAATGTGCTGATGACTCCAGCATCCCTTCACAGCAAAGCCTCTTGTTGGTGGGAACTAGTATAGAGCAGATATTGGAAATCGGCAACACTTCGCTTTGAAGACGGTGCAACAGAAAATCTTCAACCCATCCCTCTAATCGGAGAGGAAATCTGAATAGTGCTGGGTACAAATAAAATCTCTGAGGCAACTGCTCATGGGAGGTACAGTGGGCTGGCTGCGGATTCAGCCTCCTGAGGATTGGGAGCAACTTTGCAGTTTGAAAACCTCTTTTAAAAAACATTCCTCATTCATGTCAGCCTCAGGAAGAGAAGTCTTCCTGTGCTGCCTGGAATCGACCTGCATGTTGCTCCCATGTCTGCGGCCAGAGTCTTGGTGGTGAGCACACACAGGCAGCCAGAAGCAAGCCTGGGGCTCTGCGGCCCGGGCCTGCCAGGCTCCTCGTCTGGACATGTGAGCTTAATTACTCTGCTGCTCTCTGGAAACGCTGCTGGCTTGTCCTTGAAATCCCTGACCAGGCGCCAGGTCCTGCTGGGTTTGTAAATACTTCCTGCGGTGGGTGTAGGGAGCCTGTGCCTAGTCTGGCGGTGTGCCTCCCGCAGTTTGGAGAGAGCCACTGTAGAGACTGGTCTAGCCTGTGCTTCTCTAGCTGTCCTGGCTTCTCGGACAATCGCCGATGTCCACTGGGGGGATCGGCCGACTCTGAACTCCTTCCCAGGATTGCCCCAGCCTTCTTGTCCTCAAAGTCGACACCTGCAAAATAATTCCCACCATATATGTAAATGTTTTTGCTTTTTCCATGAACAGAGACCTTTGCCAGATCACCACTAAATGCTTCTGAATATGGAGCCACCACTTGGGTGGAAAACGACTTGTTTCCTTCCTTTAACGTGTGATAAACACTATTGGCTTATTGATACTTATGTATATTTTTAATGAGCTTTCTCTTCTGTAGTCATTTTAGACAAACAGAAAAATTGCCAGGAGAGTAAGAAGTCCTTTCACCCTTCACTCCTTATGTAATCATGGTGCATTTGTCAGAACTGAGAAACCAACATGGCACGTTTCTAGTAACAAACTCCACACTTTATTCAGATTCAGTAATGTCCTTTCTCTGTTCCAGGATCTGATCCAGGATACCACAGTGCATTTACTAAACATCTCTGTTTAATATCAGAGTATCTTAACTCCAGGCATTAAAAAACCAAAATAGTGAATTGCACTGACTGCGGGTTCTCTTACGGGAATACATTTTTCCTCTCTAATGACAACTAAAACTTGACTGTCGTCTGTCATCTTGGGTTGTAAACAGCAGATGGTATCAACTTATTTGATATCACAGAGAGCATAGATTTTCCACAGAATTCGTTGTCCAGCTTGGGTCTGAATCCAGGGTATTAGTTTTATAGCCTCAAGAAACTAAACAACTCTGAGGTTCATGTTTCTCATATAATATACATATAAAATGTATGTCTAATATCTAATATATATGTTTAAAATATTTATATGTGTATATCCATCTGCCTTTCCTACCATATTGGATCATAAAATGCTATGTAGAAGCTTTTCAAAACTGTAACACTTTTCAAAAGTTAATCCTTAAATAAAAAGTTTACTCTAAAAGTGTTCCATTTAGGAGCACCTGGCTAGATCAGTCAGTAGAGCCTTTGACGCTTGACCTCAGAGTTGTGAGTTCAAGCCTCACGTTGGGTGTAGAGTTTACTTTAAAAAATGACAGTGTTTGATTAGACATTGTTTTAAGATATTTACAAACAAATTTTAGCAACTGTTTGAATCAACGGGTTTATATTTTCTTCAGCTCTCCATTTGATTTTAACTTCGTTAAACCTTGAATCCTTGTTTTCGGGTCAAGGGACAGTGAGAGAAAGCTTGAGTTAATTAGTGTTTGGACAACCCCCTGTTCCTAGAACCCAGCCTACAGCTCTTCTCTGTGGCTCTCCAGCGGCGTGTCTTGCTTCCGGTGACTATGGAAACCCCGTTTAAAAATCCCCACTCCCCTGGGCTGCAGTATCTTCCAAGAAGGCAGTAGTAAGTTTAAAGGCAGAATGCTATGGAGGCGCTTCCTCCTACTAAATATATTGGAGTGGCATAGTTTAGATTCCTTTCCCAGGGGCAGAAAATACAGAGGATAGGACCAAAAGAAGGGTATAATTTTTTTTGGAACACCATATTCTTTCTTCTCCCTGAGACCCACAGAGATAATTATACGGTTGGAAAATAAGGCCCAACAGGGAAGTTTAAAGGAGCTGGGACCGGCTCCACCAGAGGAGGTGAGGGAGAGTGTGGCTCTGCTGGCCTGGGCAGCTGTTCTGCATTTCCAGTAGGACCAGTGAGGAGGGGCAGAGCGGCTCAGCTTCCCCGGGGAGGTGTAGGATAGGCCTGGCGAGGAGCAGGGATCCACATCTGAGTGGGAAGCTCTAATGTCTGTAATCACTTTGAAGATGCAAGGCCAATGAGAGGAATTTTCTTTCTGCCAAGGTACCATGTCCACAGGGCAGACTGCCCCGCAAGCAGGTCTCTGTGCCTTAGTGGTAGCTTTGGGGTTTCCTGCAGCCTGGCTTCCCATCAGAGTGCTTATTTGGAAGAGGTGGAATGGGACACGCTTGCTTCTTGTTAAAAACAAGGCTTTATTACAACAAATAAGCCTAGCCCTAACTGATACTGTTAACTTTGCATTCAAATACGGTGTATCATTTGAAAGGTTAAAAAAATGTTTTTTAAAAAGGGCTAAACCTTCCTTCCTCATTTAAAATTCTTAATAACCATTCAATTGAATCATGTTTTGGTTTTTTTTTTTTCCCTTCAGGATTAAATATAACTAGTGCGTTCTCAATGGTTAGGTCTTGTGTGTGTGTATACACGTGAACGCACATGGTTTCGACATTTGGGGATCTCAGAGCAGCTAAGCCTCAAAAGCCCTGCAGGTGAATCACACAGGCCAAGATACTCCATTTCCACCACAAGCTGCTTTATTCTCTCGTATCCTCAGCTCCTGCCTTTCCCATCCGGGAGCTGCGGGAGAAGAACCCCTTCTGCTCTTCCGTGAGCCGCAGGAGTCCCGTGATAATCTCCTGCTCTCCAAATCAGATGGGAGTCGTTTATCTTCCTCTGGACCTGACCAGTGCCCTGACTTGCTCTCTCGGAGGTGATCTCCCACATGACCCCTGCCATCTGGTGTTTGCGAGCAATTTGCATCGACCCTTAAGTTTTGCTCATTAAACACCCCCGTTTGGCAGCTTTGTAGCTCCCCTGCAACTTTTACAGCTTGGCTTTGGGTACAGGCTGCTTCCAACAGAGCCTGAAGGTACAAAATCTCAGTTAGATCAGAATGCCAAAAATAAAGAAAGAAAGAAAATAAGAATTGGAAGAGAAGGTCATAAGATTTTCATGGAGATTTCAAGCAATTTGACTACATTCTTAGAGGGTAAGATGTGGGACCATGTTATTTGATTTTTTTTTTCTAGTAACACTTGCTAGGTTGCTTTTTAAAAAACATACACTGAAGTATAAAGAAAACAGAAAGGTGACCGATAATTTTACTGTTCAGATAATCCTTTTCTGTAGGAAATTTGTACACACAAAATTCAAACAGGGGAATGATAAAAAAAATGCAACTGAAAGCCTTTGTACGTAAACATAACATATATTTACACAGAAGGATAATAAAACACAGAGAGGCCGGACTTTGCTGTTTTTCATTTAATGTGTCTGAGAGATAGTTCGATATCAGCACATAAAGTTTTCCTTCACCTTCTGTGTCATCTATAGATCAGTCCAATGTGTGGACATATGATCATTTATTTACCCAGTCCTCTGTTGAGACACACTGCCTGTTTATAATTTTTTACTACAGTGAGTCTGCAATGGCCATTCTTGTACATACAGTTTTCTTCTATGTATATCTGTTAGATAGATTAATACAGATAATAAGATTACTGGAACAAAGCAAACACGCACACATTTTAAGTTTGATAACCAATGCCACATTATACCTAAGAAAGAGAGCACAAATTTATACTCCTAGCAAGAGTGCAGGAGGGCCCTTTTTCTGTACACTTCGCAATTTAAAAAATTTTGACCAATTTGGAAATTATTTTGCTCTGAGCTTGAATTTGAAGCTTTTTTTTTTTAAATTCCCAAATGCAAGGTTGTTTGTCCCAACACCAGTTGCCAATCACTATTTTCCCTGTAGATCTGAAATGCTACCCTCATTCTTTATGCTGGTGATGCTCAAATATATATTTCCAAGGTTGAGCTCCATCCTCACGTAGCAGCTGCCTGCCCATTGCCAACTCTCCCAGGACGTCTGATAGGCATCTCAAATGCTAGATATCCTAATGATGATAGAGTCCTTGATTTACTGTCATCACTGCCAAACCGACTCATGCTCATCCTCCTTCTCAGTTAATGACACCATCATCTATGCAGTGACTCAGTCCAAAACACTAGGCATAATCCTTGATTCCTTTTTTTGTTTCCTCCTTCACTTCTGACCCATCAGTAGACTGGCCCTAGGTCAAAACTATATCCCAAGTCAGACCACTTGTAACTATTTGCACCACTTCTAGCTGGTTTACGCCAACATGATTTCTTGGGTAGACCATTGCTGGGGAAAACTGAAAATTACACCTCCATGCTTGTCTTCATGGAGTTCTCTCTCCACGTAGTAGCCAGAGGGATTTTTAAAAAAATACTGAAGGGATCATGTCTGCAGACTAAAACCCTCTACTGGCTTTCCATTTCAATTAGACTAAAATCCAGATTCCTCACCAGCCCATGTGAGGTTTGTATAAACTGGCCCCTGCTTATCTTCCTGGCCTCCTCTCCTGTCATCCACAGTCTTTTTTTGTCTTGAAGTTCATTTCGACCTCAGGGTTTTTGCTTTTGCTTTCCTTTTTGCCTAGAATGGGCCTCTCCTAGACTGTCTTTGTCCTGATGAGTTTCTTAGGATGAGTTTCTTAGGTCTCAACTCAAATGTCACCCTGCTCAGTCTTTTATCTCATTGTCTTGCTTTCTATTCTCTGCAGCATTTATTACCATATGAATTCTTTTGTTTATTTAAAGTTTAGAATTTTTGTCTGTTCTGTTGGGGGCCATTATTCAGCCTCCTCAAAAGTGCTTGGCACATAGTAGGCACCTAAACCTACTTCTGGAATTTTATTTTGCATCATTGTCTTATTTGTTTTCCATCACTAAGTGCTTTATTAAGTTTTAGTGCTTGGGGCGCCTGGGTGGCTCAGTAGGTTAAGCGCCTGCCTTTGGCTCAGGTCATGATCCCAGGGTCCTAGGATCGAGTCCCACATTGGGCTCCCTGCTCTGCAGGGAGCCTGCTTCTCCCTCTCCCTCCGCCTGCCGCTCTGCCTACTTGTGCGTGTGCTCATGCTCTCTCTCTCTCTCTCTCTCTCTCTCTCTCTCACAGTGTTAAATAAATAAATAAATAAAATCTTTAAAAAAAAAAGCTTTAGTGAGTGTAAGACCAGGCTTTCTGTGCCCTAAACCCCATCACTCCCTACACTTTCATAATTTTCCTAGCTATTGTATGTTCATTTTTTCCAGAGGAACTTTCTGAAGTACTCCTGTTGTTATTTTAATTAAGTTCACATTGACTATAGTAAATTTGGAGGAAAACAAAATTGCACCTTTTTATTTAAAAGCAAGCTAGGTCTTTCTCTTAATTTAAAAATTTGTTCCAGTTCTTCAATAGATTTTTTAAAATACTTTTTAGTTTGCGGAATTTAGAATATACACAAAGGTAGTGGGAACACTCAAATGAGCCTTTCTGTACCCATTAAACAGCCTCTACTACTCTTAACCTGCGGCCACAGTTACCTGTGCACACCCACCCCATCCCCATGTTTTCAAGCAAACCCCTGACATCATTATTCCATCTCTAAGTGTTTCGCTATATATTTCTAAAAGATGAAGACTTCTCTTTTTTTAAAAGATTTATTTATTTATTTTAGCGAGAGGAGAGAGAGTGCGGTGGGAGGAGCAGAGGGAGAGAGAGAGAATCTCAAATAGGCTCCACCCCCAGCGTGGAACCAATGCTGGGCTCCATCTCAGGACAGTGAGATCGTGACCCGAGCTGCCAAAATCAGGAGTTGGTCGGTCACCCAACCGACTGTACCAGCCAGGCGCCCTGAAGACTCTTGAAAAACATAGCTATGATATCATCTATAATTATACCAAAACAAACTAATAATATTTATCCGTGGTTTTAAAGGTACTTTCTAATAAGCCAGGTGTATTCTTTATTAAAAATCTATATATTTATAGATAATATATTTCTTACCAAATATCCGTGTACTAAGGTTTTAAAAGTCTTTTTCAGTTCCTATTGAAAGTGGAGACACAGAAAGTTCCCAAATTACAATGGTTGGATTTATGATTTTTCAACTTTATGATGATGTGAAAGCAACATGTATTCAGTAGAAACTGTACTCCAAGTTCTGGATTTTGACCTTTTCCGAGGCTGGTGATAAAGTACAAGCCTCTCTCACGATGCTGGGCCAGGTGGGAGAGGCCACTGCTAGGCAGCCATGTAGTCATGAGGGTAGAAAACCCACATCCTCCCAACTATTTTTCCCCCACGCAACCACGCTGCTCTACCCCTTCAGTACAGTACTCCTCCACAACTTACATGAGATACTCAACACTAGTATAAAGTAGGCTTTGTGTTAGATGATTTGGCCCAAATATACGCTAATGGAAGCATGTTTAAGGTAGGCTAAGCTAAGCTGTGGGTTATGTAAGTTAGGTGTATTTTTTTTTTAAAGACTTTATCTATTTGACAGAGACAGTGAGAGAGGGAACACAAGCAGGGGGAGTAGAAGAGGGAGAAGCAGGCTTCCCACTGAGCAGAGAGCCCAATGCAGTGCTCGATCCCAGGACCCTGGGATCATGACCTGAGCCAAACGCAGACTCTTAACCAACTGAGCCACCCAGGCACCCCGCTTAGGTGTATTAATTCCATTTTTGACTCAGGATATTTGCAAGTTATGATGGGTTGATTGGGACGTAACTCCATCACAAGTTGAGGAAGATTTGTATTGGTTTCCACTGTATTTTCCAAACTTATTTTTGGATGTATTCAGACTAACAGTTTTCATGTATGTATTTTGTAATCTGCCATCTTTTTGAATTTTCATAGTATTTCTAGGCTCTCCTGTTCTTCTCATGCCTGCAATTGCAGGGTTCTGGAATCAGTGTGCTAAGGCCCAAACCCTCAGGATCTTTGTACACCTGACATAGGCAGAGCTTTGGAGTTGGTGTAATGAGTCTTTAAGTCACTGAGCTTCAGGAAAGGTTTCTGAGGATGGGAGAGCTCACAGCAAGATCAAGTTCATCAGTAAAGTCTTCCAGTAGGTGTGGATCCAGTCTGGCAGAGAAACACAGGAGCACACTGGAATCCTCAGGGCCAGATGTGTTTACAAACTCAGCTCTTTTCTTGGATCCTTAGAATGGTCATTCGATGCATATCATATGTTATATGCTGCTTGCAGGGGTGCTCTGGAGTAGGACCTCATAACCAAATGAATTCATAATTTGGCAGCAAAATATAGGAATATTACCAGAGTAAGATGAAGAAAGGCTCTAAATGGCCTCAAGACAGTGCACACCAGGCAGTTTTGCTGCCAAATGCCTTACAAAACAAATTCCGTTCTCAGAGCTCTTAGGATTTAGGAGTTGCAAATAGGAACTTCTGTGGACCCTTGTAAGCAAAGGCCCTCGTGAGACTAAATGAGCCCCCTGGAGAGGCAATAAATAGATGAGCAAGGCTGGCCCCTTTCTTATTGGATTGGCTGCCACTGAATTAGTTGATCTCCAAGGTCCCATGCTCTGAGAGTTTCCAGTTACACATAGAACATGCCAGAACCTTAGGTTGGCTAACAGTCCATGCTTCTTACTGTCTCTTTTCTCCACACTACCCCCCATTCTGCTGACCACCACTTGGTGGTAAAACCCAAGGGGTTGGCTGCTGAGCCTCTGGCCCACTTTCCCCTACCAGGTGACCAAGGTGGGTGCTGGCTGTAGGGAGCACACTGCAGGCACTGAGTGCTGGGATGTGGAGGGATGGAGTCTTCCCACGGCTTCAAGCTGAAGAGAACCCCTCCACCCGGTGGTGATGACCTCCCAGGGTCCCTTCCTCTCGATTCTCCTCAATGAAGATTGAATGCATACCCTGAAGTTGACTTTATACTTGCTCTACCTGAGGGAACAAGGTCTCCGTGCCGAACAGGGGGTAGTTCAACAGGTTTCAGCAAGGCACAGCTAGTCTTGCAGCGGTTTCTGTTGAGTTTCTGGGCCTCCCTGGGGGTAAATTAGCATTTCTGGCTACCCAGGTAGCAGTGCGGAAAGCAACAGGGCCACTGCTCCCTATAAGGGAATGGGGATGGCCAGGGCCTGGGACCGAATGGCCCAGCGTTTGTGGGATTCAAGATAGACTTGTCCGGACACATTTCCACATGGAACCACATCTAGCCACAGGATGTGCTGTGTTCAAGGGAAACTGTGTGTTAGGGCAGCCACCTCTTCCCATGTATGGGGTGTGTCTAATAAAAGTTAGAGATATTGGTGTGAGATTTAGTCCTTGGACCCCTCCCCCACCTTCTGACTGGATTCTGCTAAACCCTGTCAAAGTCGAGTGTATGCTTAGATTCCTGAGGGCAGTTAACTCTGACCTCTGAGATTCTCCTCTCTGTTCCTAGAGAAGATTCAGGAATCTTTTCTGGCGCTCAGGAGTCTGAGCCAGAGAGACGTCTGGTAGGTTATGACGTTCTCCTTGTGTGTCCTGTTTACCTTAATCTCTGTTCCAGAAGAGAGCAAGGATACTGTGTTTTTTCTGCTCCAGTGGTCAGTGCTGAGGTATCTACTGGTGGGGTCCTGGTTTCAAAGTCCTTCCCTAGGAAAGAGAACAAGAAATTCCCACAAGCTCATCTGAGCTTTATGGATTCTGGCAAACTCATCAGAATGCCACTCAGGTCATATGAAACGTTGTCTCCTGGCCCCACAGTTAGTCATCCCCTGACTTTTGGGAAGAGTCAGGCCTCAGTGATAACTCTGGTAAAAATATCATTTGGGATAAAAATGAGCCCAACTCCTGTGTGCAAATTCCTGAGGTGGTTGCAAGGAAGTTGCTGTCAAAGCACTTACCGTCTTCTGGCTGGAAAGAGCAGCCGGACAGGGCTGTGTGTCAGGGGCTCCCAAATAGCTCTGGCAAGTTTCTTATTATTGTGATGCTTCAGTTTGCTCATCTGTTAAATGGAAGTAACAGAGTTGTTGGCAATCTTGCAAAGCGCCTAACACTGCCTGGAGCCTGGACTATGCTCGGGGGTGCTCAGAATGTTCTCAGTAAAGGCTGCTTGTGATGTTGGGGGTGTGGTGCTCGGTGTCCGAAGCTCCTGGAGCTGCCCAAACAAATCACCATACGCCCGGTGACTTGGAACACCAGACGTTTATTTTTCTCCTGGTTCTGGAGGTCAGATGTCCAAAACCAAAGTGTTGGCAGGACTCTGCTCCTCGGAAGCCCCCAGGGGAGAATATTCGTTTGCTTCTTGCTGCTCTTCTTTTGCATGTTCCTGGGCTGTGGCCACATCAGTGGGACCTCTGCCTTCCTGGTCACACTGCCTCCTCCTGCTCTCCATGTGTTCTCTGCGTGTTTCCATCTGACTTTCCTCTGCCTTTCAGCTGTAAGGGTCTGTGTGGCTACATCTCAGGGCCCACCTAGATCATCTAGGCTAGGTGCCTTCTTTCAAGATCCTTGATCACATCTGCAAAACCCCAGTCTTTTTCCAAATAAGATAATGCTCCCAGGTTCCTAGGATTAAGATGTGAGCATACCTTTTGGGGGGCCACTGTCCAGCCTACTGTGCTTAGTAAATGATACCTGTGATGGTGGTGATGACGACGACAATGTCAGGGACGGTACAAAGCAGAAGTACAGGCAAGTGTAGGGCTCTGTGGGGGGTGATCACGGTGGTGCCAAAGAGGGGACGGGGCTCTGGCCTGACTCAGTTTCCTGCCCTTTGCTGCATTCCAGGCAGTCCTCTGTGGCCAGCCTCATGGCATCCAGCCTCAGATTTGTCAGGCTCCTGGGCCAGCTCAGGTCAGCCTGGACAGCGAGGCCTCCGGCTGTTCGTCAGGCCAGGTGCCTGCCTCTCTCATGAGAGACCCAGAGTGAAGGACACGGACTTCCGTGAGGGCTCAGCATGATGACATTTCGGCAGGCTCGGCCTGGCCCGTCACCTGCTGCAGGGTCCCAGGGTCACAGCGGCCACCTGGCCCCCGCCCAGGCTCCGGGAGGATGAGGCACCAAATGAGATGGCACGCCTTCCAAATGGGCATGCTACTGTCCTTGGGGCCCTGCTTGACTTGGGTTCGGAGGCTTATTTGTTTTAAATTTCAGGATTGAGGCCACTTTGGGTCTGGCAAGGACCTTGGTGTGAAGTGAAAGCCTAGGTTGAGGGGATGCATGTGACAGGGGCCTGCTGTGCAGTTAATGATTGGCCCGTAGGCTTCCAGGCTCTCTGGCTGCCCCACGGGGGTGGGGGGGGGTGGGATAGAAATCGTAGGTCAGGTGGGAAGAGTGGGAAAGGCGTTTTGTCTTGTTCTATCTTATGCTGATGAAGCTCCAGGGCTGGTCATACTCCTGCCACCACAGTGCAGAGCTCAGAATGAACCGAAGTGGGCGGCGTGCGTTCAAGTTTGCCCCATCAGCCAGGAGCTGCCTTCTCAGCAGAGTTTATAAGGAACCAAAGGGAAAATGCTCTCCACTCTGCTGGCGTATCCCCTACACAAATCAGTGAAGGGACGGGCCGCAAGAGACCTGGATTCTAGTCCCACTTCTCCCCTTTTGGTCACAAAGCTGAGGAAGTCGTTGAAAGGCTCCTCTCAGAAAGTAGGAAAAGACTGAGCAAACACTAGCCTTCTGCCAGGTTAACGAGTGGAACCCACAGATTTCACCCATGAAAGCCCTTGTTGAAATGAATCATCACTACATGACTGCCGTCAGATTGAATATTGTTTTTAAAGAAAATGATATCATGTGGGCAACTCCTAAATAATACTTTTGTAATGATAGTAGCAATTAAAATGCCAAAGACAAAAACAACACTTATAGAATGTTAAGGGCCAGAAATGACATAGGGTGTCTTGGCTTGACATGGGCCCTGAGAGGACGGAGGTGGTATCTTCTGCATTTTCTCGTAGTTTCAAATCGGTACTATGTGGCATGTAGGAGTAGCTCCCTGAATGCTGAATGACTCAGTGGTCAACCTGCTCTTCTGCCTGTGAGGCACACGGCCTCAGACAGGAGACCAGGCTGGGTGCTCACTCCAGTTACATGCTGCTGGTGAACCTTGCCTCAGGCACGCCAGGCCCTTCTGTCACCTGCACGGGCTGTTCCCTGGGGCTAGATTGCCTTTATTCTGTTATTTTATTCTTTTGCATACTTTGACGCCATTTAGTCTTCAGAAGCCACTTGGAGTACTGAGTCCTCAGAGAAGCATTATCTGACCTCACACACCAAGCTGGTCCCTCCTTCCTGGGTGCTTCCTCAGACCCAGGGTGAGGGTGAGGGAAGTGAGGCACTCACCTTGGGCACAAAATGTAAGAGCAGTGATCAAGATGAATGATATTTTAGTATAATATCGTTAAAAAATTAAACTTAATGCAAAAAATATATATGTAAGTCTACCTTGAAGGGAATATCAACATTTGGGGAAAAAAGACAGAATCTGACCCATCTTGCATGATCCCAGCCTTGTCCATGGATTTTGTCTTTATTCAGAATTTTGACATTTTGTTCACCATGCATTTTTGCACTAATTTTAATTTTGTGAGATACTGCATCAGTTTTATTATTCTTGATTGCTGACTTTTTTTGAAGCCCCTTAAGTATTGTGCCTGAGGCCCTGATGACTCCCTTCTTAGTATGCATCACCCAAGATGCTCATGTCTTTGTAGCGTCTTCCCCAAGGGACCACAAGCTCTTTGAGGGCAGGGGCAGCATCTCTATTTGGGTTTAAAGAGGCCTGATTGAGCTCCCTTGGTCAGCCTTTGCTTTCGGCTGACAGCTTTGCCCAGGGCAACTTCCAAAAGCCTTTGGAGAAGGATGAAAAGTTTCCTGCAGATTTCATGGGGAAGAGAGAAGAGCATAATGTCTTCAGAGTCCTACTTCGACATCTATTGCTTCTCTTCTCCACAGTTCTTCTCTCTCACCAGCTGTCTTCTCTCTTCTTATGCTTCTTCTCATTTCCACATTCCTGTGCGCCCCCCCCCACATGTACACTCACCGAGCAAAACAAACGCCCAACCACTGTTGTTCCTTAGGATTTCCTCTCGAGTGGTGGTGGTGATGGGAATCCTGGGCAGATGGCCTCCATTATTCACCCTGCCCCACAGACAGGATAGGTGCCTGGTACCTAGAAGGGCCCAGTGAGTGATGGATGAGTGAGTCAATGAATGAACAAACAAACAAAATGAAAAAAGCCTGGGCTGGCAGAGGAGTTCTTCCACACATCTTCTTCTTCTTCTTTTTTTTTTTTTTAGTTGAAGTAGAGTTGACAACAATGTTCTATTCTTTTCAGATGTACAATGAATCCACAGTCGTATATATTACACAAGCTTACCACATGTATGGTCACCATCTGTCACTATACAACCTTATTACAGAGTTATTGGCTATATTTCCTATGCTGTAGTTTTCATCTTCATGACTTCTTTATTTTATAACTGAAAATTTGTACCTCTTAATCCCTTCATCTATTTTGCCCATCTCCCCGCTCCCTTATTCTCTGGCAATCATCAGTTTTTCTCTGTATTTAAGAGTCTGGTTATTTGGGGCGCCTGGGTGGCTCAGTTGTTAAGCGGCTGCCTTCGGCTCAGGTCATGTTCCCAGAGTCCTGGGATCAAGTCCCACATGAGGCTCCCTGCTTGGCAGGAAGCCTGCTTCTCTCTCTCCCACTCCTCCTGCTTGTGTTCCCTCTCTCGCTGTGTCTCTCTCTGTCAAATAAATAAATAAATCTAAAAAAAAAAAAGAAAAGAGTCTGGTTATTTGTTGTTGCTGTTGTGTTTTTGCCCACACCTCTTCTCAACTGAGCCAAAAAGAGCCTTTACAAAGAACTTGAGGGGCTTTAACAAGTTCCCACTCTTCTCTCCTTGCTTTCTTTCAACAAGAGGTAAAGTTCCCTAGAACCCTGTCCTATGGAGTGTCTTAGCCTCCACCACTCTCTTCCTCATAATCTGGCCCCAGCTCTGGGCTTCTCTTACTCATGAGCACTGACCACAGACATAACTGTGGGACCCTGAATGAGCCTGCATCCTGTGTTAGGGGAGGTCTTTCTTCAGCTCACCTCTTAAAAGCTGTAGTGATTCTGCTTGGTAACTGGAAGGTTCCAGGGTCATCTTGGTGGCAGGAGCACCCTTGGACCCCAGGCCACAGAGTTCCGAACCTCCTCCGTCAGAGATCCCAGAACAAAACTGAATATTACAACTTCAGTGTGCTCACAGGGGCATAACTCACTGGAACTCAGGAAAACTGGTCCTTTACTAAGGATAACCTGGGCATTGTAAATGTTTGCAGACAAAAGAGGCAATTCACTATAGATTTAAAAAATAAAAAGATTAAGAAGATAAAAAAGAAACACCTGGAATCTTGCCCCAGAGGTAACCACTGTTAACATTTCCTCCCGTTCTCTTTCAGAGTTTGTTGTTTCTCTTTGCAGAAAGTGGTGATCTTCGAAGTGGGGAAGATGGAAAAGCCCGGTGTTCAGTCTGTGTTCTTATCTCTTCCTCTGGCATTGAATGTGTATGGCAGGGGGAGGGGAGGGCATAGGCATGAGGCCCCTGTGAGCTGCCTTTCAGGTGTAGGGAGTGCTGAGTTTCTGTGTTTCGAGTCAAGAAACCCTAAGATGTTTGAACCCAGTCTGGGTGTTGTGGGCCATACCTATCTCTTCCACATTTACAGCCCAGGAAGCGAATCTTTCCCTCCTTCCCTGTTTCTTTAGATTGAGTCTTGCCAGCAGGAGCTGCCTGTGTGTTTTGGGAACACAGATTTTATTAGGCTCTGACTCTGCTTTGGTGACACTGACAGGAAGGGGGCTGGGTAGGACCAGATCTAAATGCCTGCCAAGTACTAACAGTTTTACATACATAATTTCATTTACTCCTCATAATAACACGGTGATATGGGTTATTACCCTCCCTGTATGAAGAAGTAGGAACACAATACTCAGGTGGCTGCGCAGGTGGCCCAGGGCCACACTATGACCACCTGCAGAGATAGATGGCAACTTTGGGTCATCTGCCTCTAAAGCCCAAGCCCATTCTTCCTTCCTACCATGGTTTGTGCCAGGGCTGGGAGAGTACGAGGGGGGTTTATTTTTGCTCGGAGTATTTTCTGTTCTCTCGATAGAGAAGATCTGACTCTGGAATGTCAACCCTCTTTGGTCGTTGGTATTGTGTTGTATTGGATGAGGCTGCTGCTGGTTTTCATTTATTCATTCAACAGCTACCTTAAGTGCCTAGTGTGTTCCAACTGCTGAGCTGCCTTTAGATATGGGAATTAAACTACTATGGAGTCCCTTTTTCCTTTCCGTGGGTTTAAGTTTTGGTAGGGAGGAAGGACAAGTCCATACCTTGTACCTGGCACGGTGGTAGGAGCAATGGTGGGGAAGGCTGAGGAGGACAGGAAAGCATCTAAATCCCAAGTGATCATAGGAAGGTGGGAGTGGTGGTTAGGGATGTCTTCCCAGAAGAAGCTATTTTTGAGCCGAATTTTGAAAGCACTGAGGTGTGAAACAGCACGAAATGTTCAGGAAACTACGCATGGGTCGTGATGGCTAATTGAGGGTGCAGAGTGAGGGGTGAAGGACACCATCCGAGGGCTGAGAAGTCCCAGATCAGGAAGGAGGGGAGGTGATCCACTAACTATTCTGAGTGTAGTCCCCCAACTTGGGCATCTGTGGACAGGTTTTGAGGATCAGCTCTGTGCTTTAGAAAGACCACTTTGAATTCTGAGTGGAGTCTGGTTGGAGGGGATCAGACTGGAGACAGGGGTCTGTCGCAGCAGGGAAGTGATTGGCCCAGATGACAGCGCAGAGCTAGCGGGTTGGGTTGAGGGGGGTAAAGTGTGAGAGAGACTGGGAGGAAGACTCCACACAAGGAGGCAATGAGTGAGATCCAGGGCAAGAAGCAGAGGGAAGCGCAAAGACAAGGCCCAATTTCAGACTCGGGCCGGGTGGATGGTGGGGCCTTTCAGGAGATAGGAGGGAACAGCAATAGAGGGAGGGGCCAAGTTCGGAAAACGACTTGGAAAGAAATGGGCTGGTAGACAGAGGAGGACGAGCTCGAGATGCCCATGAGTCAAACAGATGGTTTCTAGTGGTCGGAAATGAAGGGTTTTAGGACTTTGCTCTGATCCTCCTCCTCTATTCCTTTCCTATGTTCCTGCTCCCTTTTACCCCCCACCCCCATCCCAGTCTCCAGCTGTCAGTCCATTTATTTATTTACCTCATTCCTCCGTGCACTTTATTTAAGCCAGGGTGGCTGCATTCCCTGTAAGGCTCTGGTAATATCCCCAACATCCCTGAGCAGGGGAGTTTTATATTCTTTCCATTGTACAGATAAGGAAACTGAGATACTCCCCCATATGAATTTTCAAGCTGTGATAACATGTCTCCCAGAGAGGAAAGGGTGAACCATTGTGCCACCAAGGGGGACAAGGGGGGAAGAGGGGACATGAGCAAGGTGACCAACTCATCCTAGTTTGCCAGGACTGTCCCACACCCCAGGAAACCCTTTAGAACTGGGTAGGCCTAGAGGGTTGGTCACCTGCAGCTCGGTGGGGAGAAGGAAGGGGACCTTCCTGCGGTGTTAGGAGCTTGGCGTGCTCTCAGGTTGGGCTCCTGTCCCTGAGGGGGGCTACAGGGTCTGAGGCTCCAGTCCTTCTGGAGCTGTCTGGGTGTTGTCCAGATGCAGTACCGAGTGCGCTGTAGAGCCCACGTAAATATTTGTCCAGTGACCAAAGCCTGAGTTATACATGGAAAAGGGGTAGAGTGAGGATAAATGCTCTTTCTTGACCAGTTAAACAGCAGACCTCTAGTATATACACAGGTGTCTTTCTGCTCATGATCCCTTCTGAAACCTCAAAGATGAAAGTTGTCTATATTTTATTTAGAAAAACCAATACCTGTTCTAATCTCCCTGAAGCCCTGACTCCGTGAGGACCACCAGTGCCCGAGGCAGCTTTGATGTCATACATTTGCATCTGGGAACATAGCTCGGGTCCTCTCTCACATTTGGAAACTGTGGGGATAGCGAGCAGATGTTTTCCTAATAACCAGAAGATGTGCAGGGGCTGACACACAAGAATAGTTTCCAGTCTGTAAGCTAATTACCAAGCTGGGGAGCCCAGATAAATAAAGCTTTCTGTTTCCTTTCCTGGAGTCTAAAATATCTGATCTGGAGGTCCCCTCCCATCTTTCCTCTCCGCCCCAAGCATCAGGATTTGAGGGGAAGCATTGCAATGCCTGGTAATTTGTGTTATGGAACTGGATCTAAGCAGCCACATGGCCTGTGTTCCACAGAAACTCCTGCTCACAGACACAGAGTCAGTGCTCAGTTCTTTGCTGGTTGATTATCTGTCTCTCCCCACCCAGCCTTGGCTTATGTGCTCTTCACGTCGACTCTGTCGTGCAGCAATACTGTGGGTAGAGGTGGAGAGGAGTTATGGGCACAGCATGCCGGGCCCTCTGTTAGTGGCCTTTTTTGTGTCATATTAGCATCAAGCAATCCCGTGAAGGAGGCATCCTTGCTACCCCATTGTACCAATGGGAAAATGAAGTCTTACCCACATTAAGCTACTCTAGTTGTTCAGTGGGGAAGTGGATTTAAAGCCTTTTGTCTCATAGCAGAGCCCAAGCTCTTCAGCAGCGAATGGCGTCAGAGTTCAGTAAATCCGAATCGTCCCTACGTGAACGATGTCTTCGTGCTCAGGCTGCCATAACAAAATACCATGGGCTGGTAGCTTATCCTGCGCTTATTTCTCACGGTTCTGGAGGCTCGGAAGTCTAAGGTCAGGTGCCAGCATATTCAGTGTCTGGAAAGGGCCCTCTTCCTAGTTTGCAGATGGCTGGCACGTGGTGGGAGGGGAGGAAGAGAGGCCCTTGTCTCTTCCTCTTCCTACCAGGGCATGAATTACGTCATGACGGCCCGACCCTCATGACCTCATCTAACCCTAATGACCTCTCAAAGGCCCCACCTGCAAATACTTCAAATACCCCCATCACACTGGGGGTTAGGGCTTCAACATATGAATTTTGAGGGGACGCAAACGTTCCGTCCATTCAATGTTTAAGCAAAACCCTCACTCCAGTAGGGACTTCTTGATGACAGGTGTTGGCTGACAATATAGATTGAGGCACTGACAACCCCCCAACTCTCAGATTCCACTGGGCCTGCTCTGTAGTTCATCAGCGTTCTCTCTTCACCCCATCTCCCACTTTTTAAAAGTCTGCCCTACTGATCTTCTGTCTTTGAAAATGGTAAAAATGGGATAGTTATTGTTTTCAAGCAGATTGAAGAGTCTTTTTAGGAAGTCAGAGAGAAGGCCCAAGCGATTATCTCAAATTTTATTCCAGCCAGAAGATCCTATTATCCTATGTGTAAAAATATAATACTCAGAATTTGAGACTTGGAGTTAGTTGAACGTGTTCTGTTGGTTGATGGCGTGTTTACTGAATATCAGTGGCTGTTGCTAACCATGCTTTGAAACAAGACACATGTGTTTTTAATAGAATCGCAAGTTTTATGCCTTGTTAAAAATACCAACAGGGATGTTGGCTGGAGGAATGAGCACTAGCTATGAATTCTCTTCTCACTCTGCTGGGGCAGGGGAGAGGGACTGAGGGACGATGACCCATGACCTCCACTGGGCTTATTTCAGATGAGTGACCCTCCCTGTTCTTTTGGAAATGACCACTGGCCACCAGCTGGTCTTCTCAGCCCCACACTCCTCCCTGCCCCCCACCCTCACCACATACATAGCCTAGCAAAGGGCTTACTTCTTTCTGAATGGAAGGACAAAGTACTCATGTTTATTTCTAGAGAAGCTTTTGTCTTATTTGTGAAAGCATCCATTGGATTTTGTGGAAAGCCTTAATTACACGGTATTTTAAAAGAAATGCAACCTTATTACTTAAAGCTATACTTTCTGAATGCTAGGAACAAGGGCCAGGCCCTGACCCCTTGCGCCCGGGGTTAACTGGCAACCCTCACATTCCCCAGTGAACACTCACCCTTGAAGGGATGCTTTGAAATTCTTCTTTAACTTTAGATTTCAACACCATAAGTGTTCTTTTTTCTAATTGTAAAAGTAATAGCTCTATAAAAATGACATAAATTTTCATCAATAATTTCACTACCCACAGATACTTTTCATTTCTAAGACGTTTCTGTTCAGCCTTTTTCTCTATGTGTTTATAGATATGTAAATGAATTATTTACAAAATTGAGCGTGTATTCTGCAGTTTTAAATACTGTTCCCCCTGCCACCTACTAGCGCATTGTGTACTTTTCCCCATTTCATTATAGTGCCTTCAAATGTTTTTTAATGAATGCATAATACTCTATCCAGTGCATACACCACAAATGATTTAGCCAGTGCTCTTTTTCTCAAATATTTTGACTGCAGGTTTTCCCTGTTATAGAAAACACTGTAATATTCTTGTCCTTTACTCTTAATTATTTGAAATGTTTCTTTTGTTTGAAGTATCATTGCTTTTTTCCCACGTTAAATGATGGATGTGTTCTAGCAATGTAAATCAAATTATCTTTTAAATGCAGAAGAACTGCCTTCACCCCAATTAAGGAACTATGTATTGTTTTGTAAAGAGGACCAGATTTGAAAAATGAAATACAGAATAGGAATGAGAATGTTCACACACTACTTCCTCTCTTATATGAACCTAGATTGTATTGTGGGGGTTGAGAATATACATTAAAGAATTTATAATCTTTTCCAAGGGAAGCCTGATTTATACACAGGAAAAAATTAGAGAATATAACATTGTGTCAAACTATACAATGGGTGAACATGTACTAAGGGAAGACAGTAAAAGAAGAGAAAATCCTTCCATTTTCTGGCACCATTAAAGACTTCTGGACAGAAAGGATTTGAGGTTGGTCTTAAAGATTATCTAGGATTTTAAAAGATAGAAAGGTGCCTTGTATTGAGTCTCACAATTGTGCTTACAGTGTGCTTAGGATGTTGTGCATATAAACTAATTTATTCCTTACAATGGCCCTACTTGGAGGCACCTGTGTGGTTCAGTAGGTTAAGCATCTGCCCTTGGCTCAGGTCATGATCCCAGGGTCCTGGGATCGAGTCTGAAGTGCATTCTCTGCTCAGCAGGGAGCCTGCTTCTCTCTCTCCCTCTGCCTACTGCTCCGCCTGCCTGTGCTCTCTCTCTCTCTCATGCTCTCTCTCCCAAATAAATAAATATTTTTAAAAAACATTTAAAAACGACCCTACTTATTTATTTTTTTTAAAGATTTTTATTTATTTATTTGAGAGAGAGCATGCACATGCATGTGGGGGCGGGGGGCAGAGGGAGAGAATCTTAAAGCAGACTCCCTGCTGTCGAGGACCCATGAAATCATGACCCCAGCTGAAACCAAGGGTAGGACACTTAACTGACTGAACCAACCAGGGGCTCCCCTACTTGTTTATTGTTAAACGCAACTGGACTCTTGCAAAAAAATACACCATACAATAAGATTATAGATTTATACAGTATAATAAGATTGGAAATATTTGCAAATACAATATGACTGAAATAGACACAGGACAATAAATATTTCAAAAGCATATGAAATCCGGGCAAAGGGAAAATATGGGCAGAAAGAACATAAGCTTCTGTAAAGGAAGGATTCTTTGCCTGTTTCGTTCATAACTGGATTAGTGACTGCATATATTTGGTGTTCAATAAGTATTTGTTGAATGAATGAATGAATGAATGAATGAATGAATGAAAGAGTTGACCAAGATCTTTGCTATATGGTCCTCACGAGTCAGATGCAATTTTGACTCTGAGCTTTTTGTAGACAAAGCACATAGTTTAACCTGGTCAGAAATAACCTCAATTTATATATAAATAACAGGTTTTGAAGGCAGTGGGGATGGGATTTAACCGATTACGTCTGGGAAAAGTGGGGATCTATTTCAAGGAGGAGGACTGGCATGGGTGGCAGTTTGAAGGGGTGGCTGGTGAGTGAGAGGAGGACAGAAGCATCTTGGCAGATAGACAGGGGGTGAGTGAAGAGGAGCCTCCTAACTTGGGCAAAGGGCATGGTAGGAAGCTCTAAGGGAGAGCTTGGGCAGAAGGCAGATTTATTTAAAAGTAAAATAATCCCAGGGTGCCTGGCTGGCTCCGTCAGTGGCGTATGCCGCTCTTGATTTCAGGGTTGTGAGTTCGAGCCCCATGTTGGGTGTAGAGGTTACTGCAAAATGAAATACTAAAAATAAATTAAAAAATAAAAGCAAAATAATCCTGTCATTTCCATTTGGAAGGAAATGTTAGTCCTCTGTTAGGGACTGAATTATGTTTCCCCCTCAGTCCCTGCCCCCCAGTTCATATTTTGAAGCCCTCGTCCCCTGGTTTGGCTGCATTTGCAGAGAGAGTCTTTAAGGAGGTAATCAAGACTAAGTGGGGTAATGAGGGTGGATAATCTGATAAGGACCAGTGTCCTTATAAGGAGAGGAAGAGCCACCAGAGAGCTCTCTCTCTCCCAGAGAGTAAAGCAGAGGAAAAGCCATGTGAGGGTATGGTGAGAAGGCAGGTGTCTACACACCAGGTGGCTTCCTTGATCTTGGACTTCCAGCCTCCAGAACTGTAAGAAAACAAATTTCTATTGTTCCAGACGCCCAGTCTTGTATTTTGTTCTGGCAGCCCTAGCAGACTAACATACCGTCCATGGACAGGTGAACCTCGAAAAGGTAAACACCAACCTGGAAAAGGTGAACACTGCAAAAGTGAACTTTAGGTCCCAGAAGCCTACAACATCATAGTTTTCCTTCTTTCGACGAGAATTGAAACATCATCAATCTGCCCCTGGATATCTGAGAGCTGTCTCATGCCCACCGTGGTGGTAACAGTGGCTCATAGCAACCCTGATTCTCAGAAGGAGGAAACAATACCAGGCTGCGGATGGTGGAAAGGGTATGTTCACAGTTTGAACCGGCTGACTTCATTCTCTTCAATTTTGGTCTGGCATTTTTCACTATATCGTTTGCAACCTATTTATCTAAGTCCCTTGGCCCCCCACGGCCCTTCCCTGTCCCTCACCGAGCACAGATATAACTCTTCCACAATTATAAATGAAAATTGCACATCATGGGTAGCTGGTAGGGGGACACCAGCAGTCACAGCACACCCCTTACTTACAGCATTTGGTCCCAACCATAAATGGCCCATGGGAAACTGGGAAGGAGCCACGTGGCTGGAGCCTGGACATGTGTTTATCTCTGGCTGTTCTGGGCTTGGATTTTGTTTATTCTTTCTCAACTAACTTCTTTGGCCCCCAAATCTATTTTTAAGGCAAAAGCGATGCTTCTGTTTTGTTATAAGAGGAAATGCTGTCTCTGAAAATTATTTGTAAAGTTGTTCTGCCATGGACAGGGTGTGCACTGATCAACTCAGAGAAGCCAAAGTCAAACCCCCAGAATTGTGCAGCATGGTGGGCCTGAGTCTGGACTTGCACCCTGTCTTCAGGTCAAGGTCGTTTGGGGTTGCCTACAGCTCATGCTTCTTTGATAAGACATTAAGAGGAGACCTCAGCTTGGAGCTTCTCCTTCCAACCTTCATTTTTTTACACTTGGGCCTAACGGCCTTGGTAATTTTCACCAATTATTTTTATATGATTATAATAAATTATAGGGATTTCATGATGTTTTCCAAGAAGCCATAGGAATAACTGTACTAATTCAATTCCATTCTAAAGTTTTGAGCTTTTAGGCAGTCATAAGACTTAGAAAAATTTAATTCTTTTACTTCCCCCCATTTTTTTTTTAATTTAAGATACAATTGACATACAGCATTGTTTAAGTTTAAGGTGTATGGCATAATGATTTGAGTTACATATATCGTGGAATGACTACTACAGTGAGTTTAGTTCACATTCATCATCTCATATAGATTAAGAAAAAAAGAAATTTTAAAAATATTTTTTCCTTGGGCGCCTGGGTGGCTCAGTGGGTTAAAGCCTCTGCTTTCGGCTCAGGTCATGATCTCAGGGTCCTGGGATCGAGGCCCGCATCGGGCTCTCTGCTCAGCAGGGAGCCTGCTTCCCCCTCTCTCTCTGCCTGCCTCTCTGCCTCCTTGTGATCTCTCTCCCACTGTGAAATAAATAAATAAAATCTTTAAAAAAAAAATAAATATTTTTTCCTTATGATGAAAACTCTCAGGATTTGGTCTCTTTGCAACTTTCGTGTACTATACAAACTCTTTTGTTACATACTCTTTGGAAAGTATTTAGTGATTTTAAAGAAAGTATTTTGGTACTGGAAAGATGTCTTTCAATGGAAAAACATTTCTTAGCTTGCACTGCTATTAAATGGATAACAGTTCTTCCCCTCCCCCCACCCCAGATGTTTTTGTTGTCCCTCTTAAGAAAGCCAGTGTACAAAATATACTCCTGAGTTTTTTATAGGATTCTCACTATAGAGTCTGTGTTTGGAAAATCAATCAGTCAATAAGATACACAAGCCCAGAATGTAAATATGACAGAACAGAGATTATTAATAGACTGTGTTTCAAGCCTTTCTCCTCTTTGCCCTCCCTGCCCAGGAGGATTTCAGCCCAGGCACTTTCTGCCCCTGGCCTGCCCTCTGGGGAGGACCCTGCCTTGACTGAATAGTTCTTTGAGGTCTTTGTGAGGGTTAAGGTCAGGCTAGTTAGTCATCAACAGGTTTTTCTCTTTAAGAGTTGTAAGTCTACGGGATGGCAGCACAGCTTGCTTGAGTGGGAAACACGTTTAGAAAAAGCACCCCCCTCCATGTCTCTGTGGCGTCACTTTCCACTGAGCTCCTCCAGTATCTTTCCCAAAGCCATAAATTCACATCAAAACATTTCCTTAAGAACTAGCTGAAAACGAACCACTTTGGGAGAGTGTCGTGTATGCAAGGAAACAGCTGCTCTCCTTGAGTTCACTTTCTATCTGGGGAAGGAGACTTGGGGCAGACCTTGAAGAGGGAAGTACAGTAGGTTTGGTTGGTGAAGGAAATGGTTTAAAGATAGAAGGGAGATTTTAGGAACACAGCTATGGTCTACAAAAGTCCTCCATGATTTTTTTAAAAATGCATGTAAAGAACATGAACCATATTTCTCAATATATTACAAATATTAAATCATTATGTTGATACTAATTCAGTGTTATCTATCAATTGAATCTCAATTTGAAAAAAAAAAAGAACACAAACTATTTGAACTTCCCTTTGGTTGCTGCACTGTATTTCAATGATCTCTGTACCACTCTGAGATTGTCATACAGGTTATGTTTTTATATGTTTGATGTGAATTACATTAATGAACCATATGGAGGTAGGTTTGTATAAATCCATGCAGTATGGTGGCTCAGGACATGGATTTTGGAATTGGCTGGACTTCTGTCCAAATTCCAGCCCTGCAGCTTACTTGCTGGTTACCTTGAGCTTATTTCTAAACTTCTTGAGTCCCAACCTGCTCATCTATAAGGAACAGAGATAGTAGAACCTACCTCATCAGATCATTGTGGGGATTAAAAGAGATAACCCATTTGCAAAGCACCTAGAAGCATGTCTGGTGCATAGGGCATTATTGATAGCAATTGAAAGTACATGTTGCCACAATTTCCAACAATACCTTGTGAAAATAACCATTGTTTGAGAGCTCTTCTGACCTACCGAGTCTCTGTGGGGTGCCACCAAGCCTTAGTCTTCAAGCTAGGATCAGAGCAGGAAAGGGCCTTTGTGGGCACCAGGGTCCATGCAGAATGTTCCTCAGTAGATGGATATGGATACATGGATATCAGTAAAGGAATCTGAGTTTACCTTTTTTTGCTAAAACAGGAACCAGCAAGTTTCAACCCTTGTGGCTTTGCAGCAAAAAATACAATCCAATATAATTAAAGGGCAGAGGGTACACATGCACAGTATTAAACCAGAAAATATCCTGTAACTGGAGGTACTGTATATATGTGTTGGGGGATGGAAAGAGAGTTAAAAATAGAGGAGAGGGTCTTTTTGCTCTTGCCTATGGTGCAATTTTCCTTGGGCTTCTGGAGAGAAAGCCCCAACTGGAAGCAAGCCCGTGCTTGGCTTGTATATGTGTCTTAAACCAAGAGTGATTCAAAGGATAGTGCGGAGGCCACATACAAACCAGAGCGTATGCAGAGGAAGTGTTTCCCTGGGGTGTCAGCCTCTTCCCCACTGCCATCAGTACAGGGAGACAGACAGTACTGGACTCCTGGACTGTGACTGGGGGGATTGGGGTCTGGCTACAGGCTGTTCTGAGTTCATCTTTGACCCCAAACAAACCACGCCTGGTCTTCAAACTCCCGTGTCCATCTACCCAATAGGCTGGCTGGACTCTGTGAGCTTTTGACCCACACTGAGCTTCAGTAGACCAGGATCAGTTTAGTAGATATGTGATTATACCGTGGCCCGAGCCAGTGAAGGTTATCTACATGCCAACTCACAGGCTTTCTCTGGAGGCTCTGAACCAACATGCTGCCCAGTCCTTGCCCAAGTACGGGCTGCAGCTTTCAGAGGCACCAGCCTCAAAAAGAGGAGAGGTTCGCCCTTTGTATCCTTTAAAAACAGAATAACAAATAGACAACACTTGGAACCTTTGAGTCTTGAAGTCCGTGATTAACTTGGGTTCTTCCATATGGTGACTTAAAGGAGAAAAGTGGATGACGAGGTGAGGCCAAGGCTGTGTGTGATCAGAAGTGTGGCATCTTGATGCAGAATGCAGGTCCCTGACTTGTCTTGGACACGGTCAGACCCAGGGGACTTGCAGGGATCAGTGTCAGAACCTGGAGCCCTGAGAAGTACTTACAGTTGCCAATGGAGTGGGGCTCATGCACAAATAATCCTTGATATCTGTTGCTGCAGTACAATCCACTCCACATTTAGTAGCTTTAGAGAAGAATCATTTTATTGTTTATGTTTCTTGGGCCAGGAATTTGGGCAGAATTGGGCTGGGCAATTTTCTGCTCTATGTGTCATTGACTTGGATCCCTCAGAGGGATTCAGGTCATGGCTGGGCTGGTCAAGAGGGTCCAGAAAAGCTTCATACTCTTGTCAGAGACCATGGCAGTGAAGAGCTAGATGGCTGGGTTCAGCTGGGGGACTGGGATGGCTGGGCCTCTTTCTCTCTCTCTCTCTCTCTCTCTCTCTCTCACAATTCCAGGCTGCTCCCTCTCCATCTGGCCTCTCGGTGGTCTCTTTAGCAGGGTCACCAGATTTCTTTCTTGATGGCTCCAGGCTCCCCAGAGAGAGGAAGCAGAAACTGCTAATCCTCTTAAAGGCTCAGAACTGCCTAGGATCAGAACTACCACATTGTCATTTCTGCCCTATTCCATTTACTGAGCAGCTTACGTTCAAAGGGATGGAGGAATAAACTTTACCTCTCAATAGGGAAGTGGCATGTGTGCACAGGAAAAGAAGGAATTAAAGGTGGCTCTCTTTGGGGATAAGCTACTACAAGGCCCCTTTGGCAGAATTCAGAAGGATTTGGAGCCCGGGGTCACACCAGAGGTGATGATGCCCAGATGGTTCCAAGAGTGTCAGCCTAACCACCCCTCAACATCACACCTCCTTCTGGCTCTGGGAGTGAGATGTAACCAACATGAACCCTCTTTGCTTCTAATATCTGGGAAAATGTCCTGCTTCAGTGATCTGGATATGTCCAGCCCCGGAATTCAATGCCTGGACCAAGTTTACCCCATTCTCTCTCAGGGAGAACAAAATGATTTTTATCACAAGTGCTAATTCTGATTGACTATTAGTGGCTTCCTGGAGCATAATGTTGGGAAGAATTTGGAGACCACAGCAAGGCTCATCACTATGACACATTGATCACATCTGTTTTAGGTATGGAAAATAGAGGAGTGACATCACTTGTGCTGTCACTGTAGATTTATTCTCTACCTGGGTCTGACCATGTCATGCTTTTACCAGAGGGAGGCAGGTATAGTGATCAGTCTCCAAACCAGCCCTGTGCTTTCCCACATGCCCCCATTTGCAGGGCACCTTTCCCTCTCAGTGGTTGTCTGCAACTTGCCTGGGCTTCAAGGTCTGCCTTCTCCTCCGTGCTTTGCTTGACCACCCTAGTTTCAGGAGTTCTATAAACTTAGGCTGAGTGAGTTTCCACCATTAGATACTGCCATGCATTATCAGTTGTCTTTTCACTTGCATATTAATTATTCCTAATTAGACTATTAGATGATTAGGTTCTTATATACCTTGGTATCCTATCTTCCACTTTCTGGTAAGTTGGTATTTCTCCTAATGGTAGTGACTTAAGATGAGCATCAGAAGTGGATTTGAACATAGTGAATCTATATTTCCCTGCAAGTAGGCATGGAAGGTAGAAATGGGTTAGTATCCATAGGCTCAGTTCAGTGGGTTTTACCAGGAGAGTTTGCCTGGATGGGAAACAAGGATGGGCAGCCAGGGCTGAAGCACAGCTGTTGGTCAGGTGGCCCCAGGTGCTAGCTCTGGCTAAGGATGTTGGGTGCCGGTGCTGCTGCACGGGTAACTCCTCATGACTTGTCCTGGGTTCTGCATGTGTCTAGGCTCCTGTGGTCATTTTTGTTGCCTGCCATTTGAATGATCAGTCCAAAAAGTTTTAAGTCAATATTCTGGTAGATGGATCGGGGATGTTTAAAGACTCCAGAGAGAGAAACAGTGTGACGAAGGAGGCAAGAGAAGCTTTTGGAGATCTTGTGGGGTGGCACCTATGATTAAGCATCCCTGTTTTTCAATCTCACAGGTCCCAAGAAGAGTGAGTCCCTTCTTGTCCCTAAGGGACGAGGGGGATTAGTGTTTACTGGGTACTGAGGCTCCCATATCTGGAACTCAAAACAGAGAAAGTTTGGGGAGAATTCCTTTGTGTATTGTCTGTTTGGGCATATAACTCATAGAGAAACCTGTAAAGAAACAGACATCATAATTTATGTTACCTTATACATAATGAATAAAATATCTAAATCTGTAGAGCCTGGGTTGATCCAGGGTGAGTGGGGTGAAGGAAGAGTCAATATCTAATTTGGAGCCAGGCTCTTAGATGCATCTTTCTTGTCTGTTTCTCTCAGTTCTTTAGCAGAGAGGACTTTAGAGCATTCCTTCAAGATTAGATTGGTTCCTCCAATCACACACAGTCCCTGGGAAGGGTCCTAGCTCTGCAGATGTCCACGGTTAAATCATGCTTCTTCCTGGTCCAGTGATGTGGTCTCTCAGCATCCCCACTGCGTCACCTTGTGTATATCCAGGAACCAAATATAATCAGGGTATTTTTTATGATCATTAATATACAGAGGCAATTAATATTATTCATAACATATCAGAAACTGGGTGAGATCTGAAAGTGTACTCAGGATCATGAAAAACAGCAAAGGAAGATGAAATTTTATGTGCAGCCCAGCCATATGGTTGAGAGAATTTCATTTTATTGTCTTTTTTGATAATTGGTCATCTAAATGTTGTAAAGAATCCGTTTTGCCCATCACTGAAAACAACAGCAATAACAACTATAATTTTTTGAATGTTCACTTGATACCAGATGTTGTGCTATGTGCTTTATGTACCCATGATCTCATGTCATTTTGTATGATTAATGGGAGCTCCCGATGCTGCCATTGAGAAATAAATCTCATAAAAAGGATGCTTCCTTCATCTCCTTGTTTTGTTGTTTTGCATGGCTTTAATAAAATTGTTCCTGAAAAGGAAGATTCTTTGCTTTGATGCAGCAGTGTTAACTGGATCATTCTTGTTCTCCTGGTTTGTGCAAGGCTCTGCAGGGCTTATGGTGAGGACCATTCTTCTGCTTTTTCCTTGCTCTTTATTCTGGCCCCAAACCCATGAATTCACATTAGATTGGGGACTGCCTGGTTACAGATGTGTCTCATCTTCTCCCCAAACTAGCTTTTTCTATCACTTCCATTCAATTATAACATAATGATAGAACTAACACTTCTTGTCTCTCTTTTGAAGAAGATATACTTTGTATCGCTTGGAAGGAACCAGTTGTTAATTTACAGTTACCGAATGTTTCTCTATGTTTAACCGTCTGTTTCAAAATGTACTTAGGGTTTGTTTGCGTCGCGTGCAGTAAGACACACAGACACAGAAATGCCAGTCGTGGTGGAAGTTTATACACAGAGATCCCTAGAGGCAGGTGGCATGTATGCCACACAGGGCCACCTGGGAAAGCACCAGAGTTAGTCAGGAGGCAGGAGAGTAACGGGAAAGTGGAGGTAAGAGCCTTTGTTGTACCAGGAAGGAATGGGTGAGGCTGGTAAATAGGCTTAGGACTGGCTAGTTTGAATAATTTCGGTGGGCTCCAAGGTGTGGGGACTGCCCCAGGTTGTCTGGTCCAACTAGAGTGATGAGGCTCTGGGGTGATTTAGGGCAGCGGCTGACATGTGTGGGCTCAGTAAAGGGTAGTTGGCAACATGGGTTCTGGATTGGTTGGTTTGCCTAGGAGAGGTGTAGTCTCAGGCAACTAGTTTCCTGTGGCTAAGAATCTGCCAGCCCTGGGAGTCATCAAGGACCCAGGTGCCAGAGCATCAAGAATATAGAAAAAAAAAAAAGAAAACATAATCACCTTCCTTTAAAACACTTATCCAGGAGACAATAAATATGGGTGTCTGGTGCATGCAATTCTAGAGCCCATGTAGTACTTGAACCAGTCCTGCGTGCACGGTGGGCCCTCAGGTTGTGTTTGGTAGGTGAGTGCTGAAGGAATGCTTCAGACTTATGCGTGCAGTGTGTAGGAGTGCCTCCAATACTTCTCTGCCCTCAAGGAGTATACAGTCCAGCTGGAGAAACACAGAAGTATAACATGATAATTGCCATAATAAAAGCTCTAATTATCTTCAGACCTACTCCTCCGGGAGTCCCTGCTGCCAGAGAATGACCTCTTGGTCTCTCCAGCCATTTAAGCAAGAACTTGAGTGATCCTAGAGTGATCCTATTCTCCATCCCTGCCCCTGAATCCCCAGCCATCAGGTTCTGTTCATTCTACCTTCTAGATCTATCACCAAGTTCGTCCCTGCCTCTCCATCTTACTCACTGCAGAGAGAGACGCCACGTGGCCATGCGGAGGGAAACCACTGCCGTACAACTTTCTCACACGCCCTCCCAGAGGCCTCCTAGCGTCGGAGTGGGTAGGACACCCCCATTCCTGTCTGTCCCCAGCACTAATTCGGAGCAGCTGCGTACCCACCGCCGAGCATCCAGGAGCATGTGGGAGGGGCGCCTGGCAGGGTGAGGCGGGACCCCTCCACCCACAGGGGGTTAACCACCCAGAGAGGCTCTCATCCCTGTAAACCACTGTCTCTGGCAAGGGTCCAGGGCCAGCACAGGGCCAAAGACAATTTTGAGGTCCCTGGCCCCCTCCCATCTCCTCTTGGTGTGTCCCTTCTGGAGGGGCTTGGTGTCCTCGGACTGTGCTGCCAGCCCCTATCCCCCAACCCCCCCCCCCCAACTCAGTCAGGTGAATGGAATTTAACAGTCACTCCTCCTGTTGGTATTTGTGCCATAAAAGAGCCGGGGAAGGAGCACAATGCATGGCCTGAAGGGATGAGGTTCTGATGAGAGTAGCAAGTGGAGAATCTGTTGGTTCGCGGAGGACATCGTGTGTGCCACAGAGCGCGGTTATGATTGGGTCCCCACCGTTCCACCCGGAGGTAGGAGAACAAACTGAGGGGGAAGAAGGTTGACAGCCCAGAGGTTCCAGTCCACGTTCCATTGCTCAGGTCTGCAAGCTCTGATCACGGTTAGGAGGCCCAAAAGGAAGATGTATTTGTTTGTTAGGGCTGTCGTAACAGGGTTGCAGACCGGGAGGCCCCAAACAACAGGTGTTTATTCTCTCACGGTTCTGGAAGCAGAGTCCAAGATCAAGATGTCGGCAGGTTTGGTTTCTCCTGAGGCCTCCCCTTGCTTTGCAGATGTCTGCCTCCTTGTGTCATCATGTTGTGTTTTCCCTGTGCATGCATGCCCCTGTGTCTCTCTGTGTGTCTAAATTTCCCCTTCGCAGGACGTCAGGCATTTTGGATTAGGGCCCACATGAATGGCCTCATTTTAATGACAGCATCTCTTTCAACGCCCTGCTTCCATAGACAGTCACATTCTGAGGTACTGGAGGTGAGGGCTTCAACATGTGAATTTTCAGGAGGACACAGTTCAGCCCATAAGAGAAGTGTAGCACTGTAGAAACTTAGAACTACAATTCTCAAAAAAGTTCTGGTAGCCAAGAATGCTGTCCATTCTGTGCCATGTTGAATCAGTGGGTTGTGTTATACCAACTAAGAACAACTTCACCAGCAGAGGATGGAATTTGTATTAAGTGTGCGATCGACAGTCCCAGTGAGCAAAATGAGCATGGGGAAAGGGGAAATTGTTGAACTAAGCAGACTAGCACTTTTGAGTTTTTGCTGCAGTCGTTGCTTACTTGCTCAATTACTGTTTCAGCCACTGCATTTGCTGACAAAACAGTAGCAGGTGCCAGAGTTTTTTGAACTTTCTGAGTAATAACCTAAAACTGACAAAATTTCATGTACTGAATACATTTTCTATCTGTATTTGGAGAAACTCCCTATTATTCAGTGTTAGCAATGGAAACATCATCAATATTCCAGAGGAACATAGTTTGGGAAGCTACATTCTTATGTATCTTCTCCAGTTAGTCAGAAGACTTATGGAACAAATAACACATTAATGATCACCGAAAGGGGATTTAAAAGGCTAATTGTTTGCAGTCTGGCTTCTGCATCCAACTTTTCTTTTATCCCATATGATTGATTGAACACCTTCAATAAAGTTTAAATGAGTATTCTGGTAGGTGAAAAGGGGATGCGATTAATAGAGGTATTAATTGTGTGTGTCTTGATAGAGAAGTGAATGGGATTCCATCCTTGCCTTGAGATTCTCACGATATCAGTTAAGACTTTAGGCTGTAAACAACAGAATGCATTCTGGCTGGGTGAAAGCAGAGAAGCAAATTTATGAAAGAAGCTTTAGCAGAGGAAGAACTGGCTTGGAAGCAAAGCAGCCAATCTGGGCCATGCACTGCTCCAGTGGTGACTTTCTACCCCTACTGGTGCATGGGCACCAAGACTTGACATGGCGCGCACAGCTGAAGTTTCCCGGCTGCTGTTGTTTGAGAGTTGGATGTCTGCAGCCGCCTTTGCCAGAACAGCTTCCACAAGGCAACCCCTGCTTCATGCTTCTTACATCTGATTGGCAAGGGAAGCTTAGAAAGCAGGTTTCTGCCTTCCACCTTAAAGACGTGTGGAATCAAGAGACGGGAAATTCTGCAAACACAGGAAAGGTGTCAAAAAGCACTGGGAAGACAAAAAGTGTGGCAGATGTCTACTCTAAGCTCATAGTCTAATGGAGGAAACAGATGTATATTAAAAAATTGGTGGGAAAAGTGTTACAATTAAGACAGGTTTACGGCAAGGATGGAGATCAGAAAAGGAGTTGTTAACAGCCTGGAGTGGTCAGAGAAGGCTTCCTGGAGGAGGTGAGCTCACCTTGGTGGATGAAGCAAGAGGTGGGCAGCTTGGAGCCAAATGAAAACAGGAACCCTCACTCTCTGACTTTAAACATGTCTCCACAGTGAGCCTGCCAGATTTTAAAAATGGAAACCTGCTGAAACAAAAAGAAAAGGCAGATTGGAATCGAAATGCGTTAGAGGAGGACTCATGAGAGAGCTGGCTGGGAAATGCTTAGGGCATCCTGCATGGGGCTGTCTGCATAATTGACTTGGCTTGTGTCCTTTTCCCTCCCACTCCACTCCCTTCAGATGTCCTAATAGGTTATGGCTTCCAGGAGGAAACATGCTGTGCATTTTCAGAGGGGTTTTTTGGAAATATACAGCCTGACACCAAAGGAGTAGCTCTTTTCTCTTTCTTAAAAAATAATGGCATTATAAAAGTAATAAGAAAAGTATAGAGTGGAAAGTGCAAGTCCTTTCGATAACTACCATTTATATATTTATGTAGTATCTTTTAAAAAATCTCAAATGCAATCAACTTACACCTACCTGTTTTGCACTGTTTTCCCCCACTTTCCGTATCTTCGATCCAATCTCACTTAAAAAGTGAGTCTTTGTTGTATTTGGTCAATAAATATTTATTAATGATGAGGAGGCAAAGAATACAGGTTGTTTTAAGGCTGAGGTTGGTGTCAAGAGGTGAAATACAGGGCCCCACTCTTCCCTACATCAACTTCTCCTGCATTTCCCCATCTTGGTAAATGGCATCCTGTTGTAATTGGCTTCGTGTGGGCACTTAGCCACCAGCCTTCATTCCTCCCTCTACGGCCCCACAACCTTCCCTCAGCAGGTCCTGACGGCTGTCCCTCCACAGTGCCCTTCGCCCTGTCGCCCTCCCCACACAAGGAATCTTCATCTCAGGCCTGGCCCAGGGCTTTCTGAGTGGTGCCCTGCTTCTGGTTATTGGTTTTCTCTAGTCTGTTTTTCACACGGTAGCGAAATGATATTTCAAAACAGAGGTGTCTTTCTGTTACATAAAATCTTCCAGGGCTGGCTCCCCATGGCCTTCAGATAAAATTCAAGGTCTTGCAGGTTACGGCTTCTGACCGCACTGCACACTCTTCTCCCTGCCGCCATCAGCGGGGACAGCGGTCATTCCTCAAGCATGCCCTGAGGTTCCCCGTGTAGGACCCAGCCCCCCCCGCCCCCATCGTCTCCATGCTGGGGAGCTCGTTTCTTCTTATCTTTTAGGTCTCGGCTTAAACGGCACTTCCTCCAATTCCCCTGATTTTTTGTCTAAATAATACTCCTTCCGACCTGATATTTTCTTACTGAAGCTTCCTGTTTATTTCTCTCTGGCACTTTAACACAGTCATCTATATTTTTCTGGTTTACTTATCATCTATCACTCCTCCTAGAATCTAAGTTATGAGGAGGTGGGGATCTTATCTGCTTTGCTGGCTCTGTGTCCACAGCCTCTGGCCCAGAGCACTCAATAAATGTTTCACGAAGGAATGAAACAATCTAGGACCTTCCAGCCCTCTGCCAGACCTCTTCCCGCTCCACCTTTGAGGGGTGCTCTCTCCATTCCTACCATCGGTCTCCAACGTATCCCCCACCCTGACCCACCCCGCCACACACACACCTGCTGCAGACACTGAGGGTTTCCCAGGCTTTGTGCTTCTCCTACCCCGTGCTCCGCTGTGGCAGCCCAATACAGGTGACCCGCATTTCATCCTCGTACGTCTTAGTGAGACCAGCCCATCCCCTAGGTCTCTGCTGCCTGCTGTGTGGTAGTAGATGATAAAACAGGCTCCCATGGGCCTCCCCTGAAGGTGTGTGAGAAAGTGGAAAGAGCTCTGAAGTTGGACGCAGCTGAGGCTTGGAGACCTACCGCTCCCCTCCCTATGTAACTGGGAAGCTCACTGTGTCCTGAGCTTCCATTGCCTGGTCTCTAGGATGTGAGCACAGGTCCCTGTTCTAGGCTTCTTACAGAGCCATTGAGTGACATTTGTGCGTGCCTGTTGGTGGCTTCAAGTGTGTTGTAGCAGGAGTTTGTCCAGCACAAGTAGGCTGTCATTGAAAATGAGGAGTGTAGACTTGAAGAAGAAGACCCAGATCAAACCTGTTGACTGGACAAAGTTTCTGTAGCCTTCAGTGCCCCTTCAAATCACAGTGTTCAGGGCAGGTGGGGGCTTGGTCCTCTATACTCCGCTATGGTCCAGAGCACTGGTTTGGCGAACAAAAATATCCACAATTCGAATAGTAAAGAGCCAATGAAAGCTTCCCAGCAAACAGTAGACATTGGCTGATCATCAGTAGACTTGGACTGTATTTCTTCATTTTGGTGAGATGTCATTTGGGCCTTTCCGGGATTAAAGCTAATTGAAATTCTTCTTTCTTCCAATACTGTCTCTCACAGTGACTATGCAAGCCTGCAGTCAATGAAGCTGGGCTCTTACTATAAGATCAACCAAGAAACGGTCTCGGACTACTTATGGGCATCTGCTATAGTCACAAGCCAATCTAAGATTCCCTTTCTGCCCCTAAGGCAGGGTTTTTCAACCTCAGCACTACTGCATTTTGTGTGGGATATCTCTCTGTGTCCCCAGAAGGGGACTGTCCTGGGTGTTGCAAGATGCCAATAGCACAACACCCCCCACCCCCACCGCACACACTGCTGACAGCCAAATATGTCTCCAGACATTGCCAGTCGTCCCCTGGGGGCAAAATCCCTCCCCTCTTTGAGAACCACTGCCCTGAGGGAAGTAGTTGTCCAGTAAATGAGATGGACTTAAAGAATTCTAAAGACAAGTTTACTTTAAGCTGAATATAAAACACGAATGTACTTCATGCAAGTCACCTGACTGTCTGGGTGTTGAAGGGCACTTGAATTTGGATATGCCAAGTGCTAACAGTGGTGGGGCGAAGGTGGTACTTGGCCACACCTGATACGGTGCTTCTTTATAACTTTTATCTAGCCTAGGAATATTCAGGGACTTACATGCTGCTTAGTTGCAAAGATTAGTTTGCCTTAACAAATGCAGTGTCCATGAAATTAAACTACATTTATAAAATGACTTATAACTGGGTTGTTGGGAGGACTGAGGACTGAGCTAGTTCATGTAGTATACTCAGTCTGATTTATAGCTGTCTTTATGAATTATTATTAATTTCTCTGTTTCTATTATAGCTATTGTAGAATGCATATCTTTCATGTTCTATTAACTTTATCTGTATCCCGTTTGATGCTTAGAATGACCAGGTACAATAGAGGGCATGATGCCCATATTATAGATGTAAAAAATGAGGTTTGGAAAGATTTAGCATCTTGTCAAGGTCACACAGGTGACCTCTACAGGGTGGGGACTGTGTTTGAACTCACATTTCCTACTTTCAAGGACTGCATTTCCACTGCACTGAAAGGAAGGAGAGCTTAGGAGTTCAAGGTCTGTCTCCAACTTTTTTCTTCCATCTGCCAACTTAGGAACAATCCCTTTACCTAAGGGTTGTTTTCAATATATGTGGCTTCTCCACTTGAACGGATTATACCTTCCAAGGTGGCAAAGAGTGAATCTTGTACTCTTTCTATCTCAAGCATCACACACAGACTTGATGCTTAATAAATGTTTGCTGTTTGATTTTTTTGTGATGCCTGTCTGCTTCTGGCAAGACTTAGTTGAGGAGAAGTAAAAAAATCTTCATGTTTCCTAAGGAATGGAAATTTGTCTTGCAAGTTAGCTCCAGGGATGAATTATTTCTTCTTACCCTCTAATTTTGGACGCCATGAGGAGCAGCTGTTTTGACAAGAGGAGTAGAACAGTATTGCCACTTTTCACATACATCGATCATTCTTTCTGTAGGACCTGACCTCCCAGGCCTTACCTGGGAGGGACAGGTACATGTGATTCTGACTCAGAGTTCATTTCTGTTCAGCTGGACCACAGGAGAGGGTCAGCTCTCTGTGTTGCCATAAGGAGGACAATTCAGCCAAGGAAGAAATAACTATTCCAGAAAGCCAAGCTACCAATAGGGGTTTGTGTTTCTCTCTGTGTGTGTGTGTGTGTGTGTGTGTGTATCTCTGTGTGTGTCTGTGTGACAAAGGGAATTGGAGTTCGAGGTGGGGAAGAAATCTCTTCCTGGTGAATGGCTTAGGGGTCCTTCTACTCAACAGACCTCAGGAATCAGTGTTTTCAGGCATATTCTGGAATAAGTCTCAAAGTAAGAAAGCCACCATCTTTGTCATGGGATGAATCATGAAATTATTTACATTTTGTATTGTTTTAGAACCTGAGGATGTCTTGGTTATCTGGGCTTCATTGATGTGTTTTCCTTCCCAAATGATAAAAGAGCTTTTGGGGTGGATATCTGGGTGAAGATTCTCATGACCAAGCCAACTGCTGGATCTTCCCAGGAAATCATTGATTTTGAGGCCTTTCAAATACTGTTGGGTTTTCTGGAGGTTGTGTATATCATAAACAGGTCTAGAGTGAATGCCTTTGCTTTATTTCTAGGTTAGGGGAAAACACTATTCCAGCCTTTGTTTGAGCTCCCAGAATGTTTTTTTTTTTAAGATTTTATTTTTATTTTATTTGGCAGAGAGTGAGATCACAAGTAGGCAGAGAGGCAGCAGAGAGAGAGGAGGAAGCAGGCTCCCCGCTGAGCAGGGAGCCCCATGCAGGGCTCGATCCCAGAACCCTGAGATCATGACCTGAGCTGAAGGCAGAGGCTTAACCCACTGAGCCACCCAGGTGCCCCTCCCAGAATGTTTTTAAGCTTAAAATTCTTGGCCTTCTGGCTTGCAAGTGGTTGATTTCCATCCTAAGAGCCTTTTCAGAGTGGCTAGAGTTTTAATTGATTTTGTTCTAGTTGTTTAATTTTAAATTCCCAAATCTAGGAAATGACTATGGAGTGGGCATGCCTGGTTAAGAGGCCCAGGATGAAGAGGCCCTCATATTTTCCTGGTGACCTGGGTGCACATGGT
Source organism: Ailurus styani (assembly GCA_002007465.1). Lineage (NCBI taxonomy): Eukaryota > Metazoa > Chordata > Mammalia > Carnivora > Ailuridae > Ailurus > Ailurus styani. The sequence continues at coordinate 2,109,981 of LNAC01000007.1, forward strand.
GGCATAGACCCTGCTCACTCAGCATTGCTTTTATTTATTTATTTTTATTAAGGTAAAATTCATGTAACATAAAATTACAGTTCAGTGATGTTTCTTACATTCATAATGTATAACCATCACCTTTGTCTAGTTCCAAAATATTTTTATCAGTGCTCTGAAGGAGTTTTTATGCCCATTAAATGGTTATTCCCCATTTATTCCTCTCCCTAAATGTACAGCAATGACCAATCTGCTCTCTGTGGATTCAGCTACTCTGGATATTTCATGTAAGTGGAATCATTCAGTCTATGGTCTTTAGTTTCTGGATTCTTTCACTTGGCATTGTGTTTTTGAGGTTCATCCTTGCTATAGCATGTATCAGAGCCTCATTCTTTTTTAATGGCTGAATAATATTCCATTATGTGGATGTCCCACATTTGGTTTTCCATTCAGCTGTTGATGGACATTTGGGTTGTTTCTACCTTTTGGTGGTGGTGAATAGCAGTGCTATGAATATTCATGTATAAGTATTTGTTTGAATACCTGTTTTCAGTTCTTTAGGGTGTATATGTATGAATGAATTTACTCAGTAATATAATAATTCTGTTCTTAGCACTTTGGGAACTCAACTTTGGTTTTGATAGTTTAACTCCTCATTTGCTGTTGGGACCATTAGAAGAGCATTGCTAGACTTATGGAATCTGATAGTTCAAAAGAGCCTTACAGATTATTTAATCTATCTTCTCACCCATCCCAGGAAGTCTTAACTACAAGGAACATTGTAGAAGCCCCTCTATCCCATCCATGCACAACTCTAGAGCAGAGGGACACCACCTCCCAAGAATGACCTGTCCATTTTTGGCCAGTGCCATCTGTTGGCTTTTCCTAGTTCTGCCCTATAAAGAAAGTGTTTGTTGTTTGTTTGTTTTTAACCTGGAATCCATAGACACTTGGGCTTTATCCATAGATGAGCTTTGGTGTGGAGAGGTGGGAGAAAGTTCAACTGCTGTTACTCTTCAAAGGGTTCCTGAACCACTGCTCTAGAGTGAGTGACCCAATAATGCCATCTCTTACTTCTGCCCATGAGCCTTCAAAAGCTTGTTGGCAGACCATTGTTTGATTGACAGCTACCCTCTGCTCACTTCTGATATCCAGATGCAAAGATCAGCAAGGGGTGATGTTTTCCCAAATACCCATCTGTAAGAGGACAGAGCCCAGTGTGGAAGGCTGTACAGAAGGAGATGAGAGGCTGAAGAGCATGACAAGTCCCTGGATGACCCCCACTGCTCGTGACCTTGGTCACTTGTGGTTTACTGCAGATGCATAAAGCATTTGCTATCTAACAGTTTATTTTGTTTAGAGAGAAGGCCATTTCTGAAAAAGCTGAGAAAGTCTTGAAAGTTACACAGTTTAAGATGTTCATGGGGTGAGGAAAATACAATGATTAGCTCTTTCTTAAAATAAGCTTGTTATTGAAGTATAACGTACATAAAGAAAGTGCACAATCGTAAAAGTACATTCTATGTGATTCCGTTTATATGAAATATAATAACAGAATGTATCTATGGTATTAGAAGTCACGATGTTGGTTATCTTCAGATAGGTTGTACTGGAAAGGGAGCACAAGGGGTGCTCCTGAGCTGCTGATTATGTTCCAATTCTTGATTGGAAACAACTCCTCATCATTTATCAAAATCCCAAATAGTATTGAATAGAAAAATCCTGGGATTATTGTGCTTTGGGCCTGTTGTTTGGGGATACCCTTTGTTTCTGTCTTCCTGGCATCCTTTCCTCATCTCTTGCTTTGGAGTATGCCCTTTCTCACTCTCAATCCATGTGTCCCATGTGGTCTGTCCCACCCTCTAGCTCCAGGGGCTGGGACATAACACAGAGACTGGTTAAATGATAGGCACATGATCCAAGTCAGACAATGAGAATCCATCCTGGGACTTCTGCTAGAAGCCCTGAGAAAGAGGCACATGCTCTCAGCTGAGGTTTCTAAGCCTGTAGAACATGAGCTTGGGCTGCTGTCCCTCTTTGCTACCATGAGCAGAGTGCCCACTGGAAATGAAGCCAGCACAGAAGACAGAAAAGTCAAGATTCCTGGTGACAGCATATATGGGTCCAGCCATGTTGAAAGCTCTCTCCATTTCCCATGGACTTTCCATTTATATGTGTCAATAAATTCCCTTCGCTGCTTCTGTTCTTCAGATTCCCAGTCTGTCCCTGGGCTCCCATGTTTCTACTAACTGAAACAGATTTGCTTCTCTATCAATCAAAACCATTAAATAAGGGGGAGCACCTGGGTGTCTCAGTCGGTTGAGCATCTGATTCTTGGCTTTGGCTTGGGTCATGATCTCAGGGTCATGGGATCAGGCTCCATGTCAGACTCCTTACTTAGCAGGGATTCTGCTTGAGATTCTCTCCCTCTCCCTCTCCCTCTGCCCCTTCCCCCACTCATGCTCACATGTGCTGTCTCTCTCTAAAATAAGTAAATAAAATCTTAAAAATAAAAACTCCATTAGATACACTTGTTCAAATTTGACTTCTTATACTGTGGCACTCAGTCTCTCTGTGAGCCCCCACAAGTACAGTGGTAGCTCCAAATTGTGGGGGCTGGAGGTGGAGAGATTGGGGAAACTTTAGGAGTAGCTGTTGGGTTGGAGGGATGGGCTGAAGGGGAGTTGTTGTGAGGTCGTGTTGCCATAGGTCCCACATTGCTTTTGCCTAGATGGTCTTGGGGGGTGCTGGTTGCTGTTACTGTGTCACTGCTTCCCTCCATTCTCCTGGTCCTTGGCTCTTGATGCCCTTTTCTATCTATAAGACAGAAGTAAAAGAGATGAGATTGCCTGACTTGGTGGGAGTTTATCAGCCTGCTGGAAATAGCCAGGAAGGGCCCAACAATGACCTTCTATTACCCGTTTTAATTTATTTTATTTTTAAATATTTTTACTTATTTATTTAACAGAGAGAGAGACAGCAAAAGAGGAAACATGAGCAGGGGGAGTGGGAGAGGGAGAAGCAGGCCCTCCTTCGAGCAGGGAGCCCAATGCGAGGCTCGATTCCAGGACCCTGGGATCATGACCTGAGCTGAAGGCAGATGCTTAATGACTGAGTCACCCAGGCACCCCTATTACTCATTTTATATAAACTCTGTATTTTAAAATATCCCAAACTATAAAGTACACAAAATAATTCTAAGGTGACAGTTTTGGAATAAAATTGTTAAGGTGGTCCTCTCTGGGGGGATCAGAATCATCTAAATTGGAGGTATATCTTGTGTTTTGCTGCATAGATTTTCAACTATTATTAGCTGGATGGAAAATATTCTTCAATAAAACATTTAATGATTTATATGATTAATGATAACGTTGTAAGTAAACAAAAGAATATCATTAAAATAATGAGTAGGTTTCCTTGCTTTTGGCTTATCTTCCCATCACTGCTTATGTTCTGCCTGAAAAACCATCCAGGGCTGGTGGGCCCCTCAGTACCGTGTGGGGGTCTGCTACAGTTCATGGCCGTGAGGAGCCCTTCAATAAGTATGTTAATGTGACCTAATTTGATGCTAGTGTTTCTGCACTGAATCCTACAAGTCTACCAGCAGCTGTATAGCCTTGTTTCAACTTGACATTCAACCCTTTGACGCATTTTATCACCCTGACGTGAACAAGTATAGTATAAAAGAAGAGACTTACAAGATCCCCAGGAAAAAATGCTTTACATCTTAAAATTGCTTATGAGGCTAGAACCACATGGTCTCCTATCACTGAGAAGAAGTTTACAGAGATGACCGCTGGTTCAATCACCTTACTGTATCAGAGAGCAAAAATGACTTGATTAGTCAGTGGCAGAATAAGGCTAGACTCCAGGTCTCTGGTGCTGCCTACCCCAAAAGTGTGCCCCCTGACACCCTGGGGTGAGAGAGACTTAGCCATGTCTGGAACTTTGAGACAGCTGTTGTTCAAAGAGGGGAGATGGGATCAGAAGAAGGTCCTGACGCTGTGCAGAGTTCACATAAATGTACATCCTTTGTCTGTCTTTATAGCCTCGGATAGATGCATAATGGAGACAGGAATAGCCACTGGTCATTTGATAATTTCATTTTTAGAAGTTGTTACAAATTCCCCTTCCCATTATGTGGCTTACAGGGGTGGCTAAAATAATGCAAATGTGACTTTTAGGTTTCATTTATTTTCTTTCTCTTCCTCTGGTGGAAAGGCTAGAGCGCAGTGGTTTCCAGAAGTAAAATGTGCCAGTGATTTATAGCTGGATAAACCTGCTTTTGAACTACACCATGACCACTAGCATTAAAATTAGCGCTTCCTGAGGGCCTTTTATAGGCCGAGTGCAGAATTTTCACAAGACCCCTGTGAGGCAGACATTACTATTTGGCCCTGCTTTTCTGATGAGGTTTCAGAGAGGTTAAGTGATCGGCTCACTCACTGTGGAAGACCACAGGCCTGAAGAACAGGGGTGAAGATGGACATTTTTGGAATGTTAGACTGTAAGGTGTGAAATCTACAATTTTTTTTTAAGATTTTTTTTTTTTAAATTTATTTGAGAGAGAGTGAGCGAGAGAGAGAGAGCATGGGGGAGGGGTGGTCGGGCAGAGGGAAAGAGAGAATCCCAAGCAGACTCCGTGCTGTATGCAGAGCCTGAGGCCTGCCTCAATCTCAGGACCCTGAGATCATGACCTGAGCCAAAATCGAGTCCCATGCTCAATGGACTGAGCCACCCAGGTGCCCATCTACGATGTATTTAGAATCATGGGATTTCCCCCCAGGTCCTTTCATTTCAGAGATCTGAGAAATAACAGCCACCCCCCCCCTGCAGATGGGGCTCTTCGGCTTTCACCTCAAACTTCCGCACGTCTGCACATCCTGATAACAGGAATTTCTGCCTGCAGGGAGTGAAAATCTTGACAGTCCTTGGAGAGACCTCTGTGCAGATGTGCGTCCTTGCCCAGTGGCCCAGGGGTGCTGTGTGGGGTCCCTGTGGGGTGTGTTGCGTGTGGTGGCTGAGCCAGCGCGGGGAGCACCGCTGATCTGGAGCGGCTTCTGAAGGCTGCTGCGATTAATTCCCGGGGAGAGGGCGACACGGCAGCACAGAGCCCCTCACAGCCTTGCTTGGCACTTTCTAAAAATATTCCTGACAAACAGCTAATGGGCATTTTGGCCACACAGCTCTGAGCTGCTGCTGCCGTTTGAAATGGAACGCTTCTCTGTCGGGCCATGCATGCATCTTGATTTATGGGATGGGGAGAGCTGCTGCAGTTTCATGGGACTTCACGGGCCCACCCGCCAGAGGCCTTTTAAAAACAATAAAGAGCATTTTTGCCTCTTTTAGCAAGGGTTGCGTGTTCATATGCTAGTCTGAAATGAAGTGGAATGAGATCAAAGCTTCTTTGGGAAGAAGGCAGCTGCAGCATCGCCTAGGTATGGCTTTAGTGCTGCACAAGGGGAGGGGGCCCGTGTCTTCGGAAGAGCGCCGGTTTCTGACGTTAAGGAAGACTAAGGGGCAAAGGTTTTTCAAAATTGTACGATTGTAATGTAAATTGCTACAACCTTTTTGGAAAACACGTTGACAATATGCATAAAGAGGCTCCAAGTGGAGCCCTGTTACCCCGTAATTCCTTTTCTATAGAAACGTTTTGAAGAACTGACTGGAAATAGGGTCAATTTTGTATTCATCGGAGCGTCATTTATGAGAGCAACAAAAATGGGCCATAGCCTAAATTCCCAGCCGTAGAATTAGTCAAATAAATTATGGTGATCTGTTTTTTTTTTCAGTATTGCACAGTTATGAAAATGTCAGTTTTTGAAGAATTATAATGATATGGTAAAATGTTTAAGATATAACGAGTGAAAATACAGGCTTAAAAACTGTGTATAGAGTGTGACGTCCATCAAGTACAAACTCTCCAGGTATAGGCGTGTGCACATACACTCTGGGAAGACTGAAGAAAGAGTCCAAAATTGTGATCGTCTCTGATTAGTGAGATTGTGGGTGACTTTATTCTCTTCATGTATTTTTCTATTTTCTCCTTTTTTTTGTTGTTGTTGCAATGAAATGGATTCAGTTAAGAGTCATGATTTTATTAATTAATTAATTAATTAATTAAAAAATATTTTATTTATTTATTTGACAGAGGGAGACACAGCGAGAGAGGGAACAGCAGCAGGGGGAGGGAGAGAGGGCGAAGCAGGCTTTCCAGGCTTTCCGGCAGAGCAGGAAGCCGGATGTGGGGCTCCATCCCAGGACCCTGGGATCATGACCTGAGCCGAAAGCAGGCACTTAACAACTGAGCCACCCAGGCACCCCAGGATTTTATTTATTTATTAAAGATTTTATTTATTTGAGAGAGAGCATGCAAGCAGTGGGAGGAACGGGATGGGGGGGTGGCAGGGAGGAGAATCTCCAGCAGACTCCATGCAGAGTGTGGATCCCGAAGTGGGGCTCGATCTCACAACCCTGAGATCATGACCTGAGCCGAAGCCGAGAGGCAGATGCTTAACTGACTGAACCACCCAGGCGCCCCACAATTTATTTCTTATTTTTTTAAAGAAAGTCTCTTCCTGAGGATCTTCTTAGGGATCTTATACACAGACATCATGGCTCTGTAGCAGATTTGAACCAGGGCCTGTCCGTCAGGACCGCTCTCAGTTTTAACCTGTGGTGGTAAACGAGAGGCTGGTCACAAGCGAAATCAAAGAGAAAGCTGAACTTGCAATCAGAATACTCAAGTTTTCACCCAAACTTCCCTCTCGTACAAATTGAGAGCCCTAGGAAAAGCATGAGGCACTCCAAATTCCTTTCATCATCAAGGTCTCTCGGGAGAGGGGTGGATCTCCCCAGAGCCAGTTCTAGGCAGCGCTCTGAAACAGACCCAGGCTTGCGTGGCCGTTTCCATGGTGTTTGTTCTTCTTTGTAGTGCCCCCCGTTCTCATTCTCATGCTGTCTGCAACTCTCCCCCAAAGAAACCTGCTCTGTGGAAAGGGTCTGGTTCATTCGTTCAAACCCATATTTATTAAATACAAGGGCATTGACTGGCGAATACTTAACCCATGACCCTGTGTATGGATGGCTACATTTTCATGAGGAAAGGGAACAACTGTAAATCAAGAGACAGCTGTCTCTCCCCAGACTGTACAGTAGGACACACTGACCAGTGTAGTGGAGCTCAAGGGAGCCTAGCTTTGCTTCATGTTGAGCGTAAGACCTCTAGCTGAACTTGTGAACAGGTGTGTTTGCGGGAAGGACATGCATCCTCTCTAAGCCTTCATGGATTCTTCATGCATGCATCAGAAATAATAATACTTCCTTTACAGGGTTCCTGTGAGAAGTGAAACCACGTAAGTGAAATGAGCCTCAGCAAAGTGTGAGGCAGAGGGGCATGGGCTAAAGCTCATTGCAGATGGTTTTGTTGGGTTTGCTGAGTGGTTATTTTTTGAAGACTGAGCTTGTGCATATTGAAAAATCAAGAGATTTCACGTTTTGACTTGTGGATTTTCTTACTTGGCGGGGCCCTGGCATTCTGGCATGGCACCCATCTGCTGGTGCTCAGTAATGGCTGTTCACCATCATGGGAGCCCATGCCTCAGCAGCCACCATGCCCCAGCACAGACTTCCATCCCTCCACAGCAGGAGGGGGCGCAATGTTGCATGGCTGGGGCTCTGAAGGCAGAACTCCCTACCCTGAGTCTCTGCTCTACCATTTGCTGATTAACGTGGTTTTGGCCAACCTGGTCAACTTACAAAGATTTAACTCCCTGGGACCTCTCCCTCCTTCATCTAGTAGGATAATATTTCTTACAGTGTCTTCTTAGAGGATGGTAGCAAGGACTCAGTGAAAAAATGCCTGTGAAACACTTAGAACAATGTCTGGTGCACACAGGTGTTTGATCAGGTTTACCTGCTGGGTCCCTGAAAGCACTTGACTTAACTTCTGTTGGAAGATGCGAATCAAATAACATTTTTTCTATTACTTATCTATTTATTCATCCGATAATTTCTCTACTCTATGTTGTCTAGCAGTTCTGCAGGTGAAAGTAGGATTCTGAATAAATTTAAAACCTCTTTTAAATATTCTTTTAGGTTACCCAGTCTATCTTCCTTTTGGAGGATGTTATCTGGGTAATGTTAGAACTCTTTTTCCCTCCGTGAGTGGTGCCATGTTAGCCATTGATCTTGACCTCCTGTGAGTCTACATAACATGCTTTCATGCTTGATTTTATTCTACTGCTAGTTGTTGGCTGTCTTTTATCTCCAACTAGAGTATGAATTCTGTCATAGTTTTCTGTTCCCATATCCTGCCTAATAGCTAGCATAATAAATTGCTAATCGAATGAATAGCTGAAGTTACTGCTAAAAAGCGGTGACTAGCTCTACCGAAGGTAGGTCCAGTGACATCCAGGTTCCTACAGGACGAATTTTGCCCTCTCTCAGTCAGAATCTCAGCTAGCAGATTGGTGCCTCCGATACTGAAGAAATGGAGGAAACATGCCCCATGAAGGAAAAATAAATAAATAAAAGGCCAGGCATACATGATGTGAAGTATGCTAAACCAGACAATGACTTTGCATTCTGAGCGGCTAGTGGGGGAGAGGATGTAATTGATAGTTCCAGGCTCAGGTGACATCAAATGGGTAGTTTTTCTGTCCCTGTCTTTCTGTTTTTTGGTCCCCCCCCCCCTAATTGTACCTATTTTATAACCACGGGCACAAGCAACTTGTTACTTCTGTGGTAACAGCAGTATACACAGCTGACCTCCAAAGTCCATGGAGCTGGGTTTGTCTGGAACATTCTGAGGCACTTTCTGAAGAGTTGATAGGTGGACATTTTTTTCTTGCCATAATTGACCCATCAAGCATGGACCTTTTGAGGGCTATGGCTTGGTTGTTGGCTTACCTCTGCTCCAAAGTGTCTTCCATTTCTAAATCACACTCACGTACTGACAATTCTATCAGTTTCTTGAGGTTTGGACAGAGTTGTTAGCTTGGGCTCTTTTAAAACCAGGGCAGGGATCAAGCCCCACATCCGGCTCCCTGCTCAGCAGAGAGCTTGCTTCTCTCTCTCCCTCTGCCTGCGGCTCTGCTTACTTGTGCTCACTATCTCTCTGTCAAATAAATAAATAAATAAATAAATAAATAAATAAATAAAACCTTTTATAAGTAAGTAAATAAATAATAAAACCAGAGCAAGACTAGGCTCATCCATGTTTACTGGTTGTTAACTGGAGGGTCCAGAGGGGGTCTGCCACATCCTTATTAGCCAAAAAGTCTTCTCTCTCACACCTGGTGTCCAAGAGATGGTCTTAACTCACTTTAAAAATAAGAAAGGAAAGAAAATTCCTTGCTTAAAAAGTACCTTTTGATATTGGTATCATTTGAATGAGTCATATAATCTTTTTTCTTTTGACATTTATTTTCTTCTCCAGTATTATCTTGATTCTAATTCTAAAAAAAAAAAAAAGGATTTATTTTTTGCCTTTGTAGTTTGAACAGGAAAAAACCTTACTGTAAAAAACACTGTGTTCTCTTTTTCCTTTTTTTGTATATGTAATTATTGAGGTTAATATATTCAAATTATTTCCGAGGGCTTCAGTGAACTTACTAAAAAGTTTAAAAGTGCTAAAAAAGAAATTCTACTCCTGGTAGGCTAAGAAACTCCTTAGTGTGGATCTCTGCTTGCTCCCTCTGTGCCTGGGGTACTTCTAGGTCTGCGTGGCTGAGGCTTCCCAAGGTCAGGGAGAGAGGGGAAGTAGTACTCTGGGTAAGTTCCTTTCTTGTCCTTGTCCCCACCTTCATAATGCAAATGAACAAACAGATACTAATGTCGCTTGGCTGCCTATCACTTTTCATCTCTCTGATACTGTGCTCAGTATCCTCTTTTTAACATTTCATTTTAAAGTAATATTTTGATATTAATAAAGAAGTTTGTGTTCTTGTAGAAAAATCAGAAAATATGAATGGACCAAAAGGGAAATAAAGGCCAATAATCTCACTTCCAAATAAAAAAGCACTAGTAACATCTGTATGTGTATTGGCTTGCATGCATGTGTATGGCAAGAGAGAGATAAAGATGGAGATAGAGATAGAAACAGAGAGAAACAAACTTTAATCTCTGCCTGTTGAGTTCACTGTTATATTTCCAGCATCTAGAATGATGCCTGATGCACAGTAGGTGCTCAAAAATATTTGCTGAAAAAAAATGGATTCAAGCAGATCTTAGAAGTCTCCCTCCCCCAGGAAGCTCTCACATACCACCTGGAGAGACACTAACCACAAGGCCAGAACCATCTTCACTCATCCTTTCAGTGTGCAGACCTACCTCTCACCTGTCCACAGTGCCGCATTCACTGGAGTCTCGTCTGTTCCTGGAGATGTGTGCCACTAGCCCTTTTAGTCTTTCTATTTTCATACTTTACCGTCTTTGGAGAAAATTAGTTCTTTGTAAAGTCAAATTCCTTCTGTTTCAAGTTAGACTTATGTTTCCATGTCCTGTCTTAGTGAAACTTTACATTTTCTGGTGTAATGTTCATTGTGTACTTTTGTAGGAAGGTGTTCCCTAACCCATGTAAATGAATTTTTTTTTCCTACTACCAAGAACTAAATGGTCTGTTCTAGGAAACTTCATGTTCAGTTTCAGCAGAATTTGTCTGACTTGTGCTTTTTGCCACTGCCAAAATCTGGGAGGAAAAAAATAAATAAAACAAAAACTAGTGAAACTTAATCCATAAAGCCAAGAGGAGGGCCTAGCATTATAGCTAGCCACTGCATAGATTGTCCCTTAGAGCAACCTAAGTGACCAAATGTGGGGCTCAAAATAGAACTGTAGGGCTCTAGCTGGTTTGGACTGCTTGGAAGTCAGGGACCGTGGGTTAGATTCTGGACATCCTGGGTAGTAGTCCCTGCCAATCCCCAAAGAAATAAGAGAGTAGTTTTGGCTTTGGCCAAGCAAATGCCTAGGTGCAGCTGGGACAAGGCTGTTATGGCTTTGTCCTCATGGCCTCAGGAAGCTGAAGCCCTCATGAGTGGCTTCCTGAACAGATGAGATATTGACCAGCAAGGGTACATCAGCATCAACTTAGGAGTCCACTCATTTTCTCGGCTGTCTGCAGGGTTGTCTTAAGATGATTTTATGGCTTTGTCTCAGAGCAGTGAGAAGGAGGGCTGTGTGAGATCCATTAATGGTGTTTGTCGAGGGGATGGGAGTGCAAGAGGGCCAGGTCCTCCAGCTGTTCGCCATCCTTGGCCCACACAAGGGATTGCACTCAAAAATGGTATTTTAAATTATCACACTTGGAGAAGTATGTGATAAAGGGCGCTATGACAGGGTGACCATAGGATTTTTTTTTTTATCAAATTAGGATACCTTTGAGAGTGAAAGGGGGTGCTCTTGCCCTAGGAGTAAACAAGGACCTATAACACTTGGTTTATTGCAGACGACCCTCCAATGGAAGGTATTTCCTCCCGTATGTGCTCACCTTGAACTCTACGGGCTACTTGGGCAAGATCTCCCTTTCCAATGTGCCCTGTGCTATTTCCAGGGAGTCCTTGGATTGGGGCATTTTGTCTCAACTCTCCGACCTGACAAAGAGTGACCCAAGCACCTGCTTCCTTTTGTCCTCAACACACGTGCTGTGCAGAGGGGCTCCTGGTGAGAGCTCCACAGCTTGCTGACTTTTCTGGCGAGGCTGGCAGATTTCCAGGGCATGTTCAATGCTGGCTTCTGCTCCCCTGAAGGCAGAACCACCAAATCCATCTACTGCTTCTCTTTCTCCAAATGCCAGGGTTTCCCTCCCACTCCCTGTGGTGTGAATGGCTATGCAGCCTGACTTCAGAGAGCTAGCATCCCCAAAACCCAGCCCCAGCAACCTGCCCCTGAGACCTGCTGGCCATCATTCTGTACCCCAGAGCAGGGCCTGCAAGCCAGCCATGAATGACAGTACAGGTCTGTTTGCTGAGCAGGAGAGAGTTGGGATTCTATAGGTATGTTATTTTTTTTTTCTTTGTTAAAAGTTTGGATCTTTTATTCCCAAGAAGGCCTCCCATTTCTTAGATTACCATGAATAAACTCAGGTTGTGTGGATCTGAAATCACAAATTTGAAACGATACAATGGGTGGCTGACTCTTGACTATAGACATAGCTTCTGGAAACGTCTGGTTGGCTCTATTCGTGGTAAGCTTGTTGACCCTGCTCAGACCTCTCTCTGGGTGAAAGAGTGAGTTCCATTTCCCAGACTGAGTATCGACCTGTGTGATCAGACAAGTCATGTCCTTGGCCTGCCACAGTATCTTCATTTTTGGCTTCATTGCTATTGTTTAGTTGCCAACATGAGTCAGAAGACGTGGATTTGAGACCTGACTTTGTTGCAAATGGTCTGCACGACTGTGAACACATCACTTCCCCTCCCCGTCCCTTTCTTCATCTGTAAAATGGGAGGTGGACCAGATCAGTGGCCATCAAACTGTTTTAGAAATGGTTCCCCCTTTCCAAAACATAGCACATATTCCTAACATACAGAACCAAAGCTGCTCTGATTAAAGCCAAAATAAGGCTCAGAGTGCATAGGGCTCCTGGTGCTTTCCCTTACTGCCTGCCTCTGACCCCAGGGCGGCTCTGCAGAGGGGGCTCTGGGTCTTTCTGACTTCTGCTCACAGGAGAATCTGTGATGTTTCTCTCCTGCTGCCTGCCTTCTGGTCATCTTTCTGGGTAGGCAGTTCCCTGCTTGCAGGCATTCCTGGCAGGGGGTGGGTAGGGGAAATTAAAAGGAGATGAAATTTAAATCTCTGCACTTTGCTGCTCGTCAGCAGCTCTGGAGACACGCTCGGCTAGGGTGGAGGTTGAAACCAAAGACTTAGAGAAGGTTTTAGGCTATCTGTGCATCGTAATTCCAGTGGGGCTGGGCTCTCTGCTCCTGGGAATGTCTGCTGTGGGTTGACTGTCCCTTTCTTTCTCTCTTTTTAGCACAGCCTCTAAGACAATGGCGCTCAGGCCTGGAATAGCAATTAGAAGAACCCTGATCTTGGAAGCACCCGTCCCTTGTCAGCACTTAATGAAATTAGGGGCAGCTCTAAGCAAGCAAGTTGGAAGTGACTGTGTTGACTCTATTTTATAGGGGGCCCTCAACTTATATTCTCTTTTTTAAATCCTTGTCACAACCCTGTGAGGCAGGGTTTCCCGTTTTGCCGTTGTTTCCTTGCTCATCTGTCTCCTGCAGGAACTGAATACACCTTGAGGAGCAGGAATGATGCTTTATCTCCTGGCCTAGATCAGTGACACCTAGTAGGCCCACTAATTTTTGTTTGTTTTCCATGAGTAGGATAGGTGAGTGAATGAGAAAATGAAGCTAGAGGGGTTAAGTAATTAGCTTAGCAATAAATCTGGGCCAAACATCTGTCTCCATCACATCCGGCTGATTCAAGAGTGGGGAGGTGACTGTGTGGGTCCACCATCTCTATCTTCTTGCTGCTTACCCACATCCCTTGGTCCTCCCCTAAGGGTCCCCAGGCCCCACAGGCTTTCTTCACCCTCAGGCTTCCCCCAACTAAGCTAGCCCTGGCTCCCCTTTCTAGAAGAGGTTCTCAGTCAGGATAAGAAGATAAGACTGCCTTAGAAAATTGGCATCCTACTCTGATGTTTTTCTCTCTTTTTAGGATTCCAGGGTTCTCAGTACAATGGTTCCCAGACCTTTTAGAGATACAGATTCCTGGGCTGTACCCCAGGCTCACTGAATCAGGATTTCTGGAGATGGAGTGCTGTCCAGGCATGTGACTTTTAAAGCAACCAGCTCTTGGAAACCAGGACAACTGATCCTGCCCTTCCTGTGTAACTTCATCTTCAGCTAAGAGTCCCGCCAGGAACTGACCTTTAGGCTCAGATGGGCTGATTTGTCCTCTCCAGCCCCTGCCACCCCAGGTCCCACTTCTAAACTTTGGGTCATGGATTTTCTCCCACCTGAAAAAGGTCTTTGTGTCTGTCTTTACCTCTGTTGCAGGCGGTCCTTGGAGCCCAGCTCATCCCCAAGTCCACACTTTGCCTCCTGCAGCTCACCCCTGGTTCCTCCTTGTCTGAATTCTGCTAGCTTGTGTGGGCAGGGCCCTATAATTCACCCCTCTTTCAGTCATTCAGCAAACAGCGAGCAGTCGTGATGTGCCAAACACTTGTCCAGAGGCGGTGGACACTGCGGTGGGCAAAGTAGACAAAGACCTATCCCCATGGTCACCGTTCCTTGTGTGTTCCTAGGACCAGTGGCTGGTGGGCACTTGGAAGGCACTGGGTAAATACTGAATGACCATGACTGGAGTGAAGAGAGTGGCGTGGCAGATGAGGCTAAGGTTATGCAGCCCTCGGAAAGCCACTGTGAGGACTCCAGCTTTTATTCCAAGTACAGTGGGATGCTATTTGGTGTCCTGAGTAGAAGAGTGGCATGAACAAACTGACCTTTCCTCCTGCATGGAGAATTGACTCGGGGCGGGGGGTAGGGTTAGAGCAGAAGCAGGGAGGCCTGTGGGGAGGATCTCACAGTGGTCCAGGTCTAGGGCACTTGGGCTGAGATGACATCAGCGCCAAGAGCGAGAACAGTTTGGACTCGGGATGTATTCTGAGAGCAGAGACTGTGGGTTTTGAGGATGAATGTGATGGGAAGTGAAGTCTGAATTCCAAGGCTTTTTACATAAGCAACTGGCTGGACAGATGATGCGAAACCCACACAACTGCTCATTTTCTGCTTGTCAGTTTCCTTCTGATGAGGGCAGGGACCCTGCCACATACTGGAGGGCCTAGCCCTAGCAGGGGCCCAGCTCCCGGTTGGTGCTGTGCTAAGTAACAGGCTCCACAAGCAGCTAGCCCTGCTGATTGCTAACATAGAGCCAGAACCCCATTCTGTGGCATCAGCATCTTGGCAGGGGAGGGGAGGGGTTTGGGTGTTCCTGTTGCAAAAGACAGTGATGGTGGGCCCTCCGCATCACTCATTTGTCATCGCCACCGCTGCGTCTGCAGGAGTTGGGCCGGCAGAGGAGGTGGAAACAGAACCCAGAAGTTCAGCAGCCCAACTCCTCTCTTTCCAAGTTTGTACCTCTTTGGGGGAGGGTTACTCCCTGTTCCCCACACACCCTGGTGCTTCTCTGCCTTTGCAAAGCTCACCTTGTGCCGATCTCTCTTGCTTTCCATCTTCCCTTTTCAAAATACCACTCCTTCCTGGAAACCCATTCTAAATGCTATTTCTTCCATGGAGTTCTTCCTGATGTCTTAGCCAGATGTGGTTTCTGCCTCTTCTGAACCCCGTAGTGGTTTATGCCTTTTTAATGACATCATATTCTCCAAGGTTTTACCCAGTCTTTTGAGCTGGAATGCCCACAGTGAAATGATGGGCCTTCATTATCTTTGCGTTCCTCCCCCAAGGCCCAGTGCCTTGAACCCAGTAGACACTTGATAAATATTATTCAAATTGAAATTGACTTTCTGTATGACTGATTCTTTCAGCAGCTGCAGGATACTTAGTTCCTCAAGGAGATGCGGGATAGGAATCCAACAATCAAATAAGAGATGTCAGATGGAAACCACAGTTAAATGAGGTGGGACAAATAGAAGAAATTTGATGGAGATGCCATTTTAAGAATGCTTTCACTTTCTTTGTGACCCTTTGTAGGACGATAAGGTGCCCCGGGTATATGTTCTGTGTCAGGAAGCAGTAGGTGGTTCTCGACAGTCCTTGCCACAGTGCTCCTGGATAATCTCATTTGTCAAGAGAAGCTGCAGGTCCAGACTTTTTACATGGAAAATCCTAATTTCTGGATGTTAGCAAGTGATTCAGGCACTGTTGGGAGAGCCTGGCTGCTAGCTTAGGACCTTTGATTTACATGGTAGGCTTTCCCCCTCTGAGGGAAGTAAGTAAATTTATTTTGAAATCTCCAGGAAATCTAACTGCTTTTTGGTAAAAGGAGGATGTTTGCATCTTGTTTTTATTCTCTAGCATTTGCTTCCCATTGTTCTGCTTCCCTCTGAGGGGGAACCCCAGGGTTATGATTATTAATTTGTGCTTGAATCCCAGCTTCGGGTGGCATAAGCACTTCTGTAGCTTGCCTTGAACTCTGTCTCACGGGCTTTTTATTTTCCTCCAGGAGTGGTTTAAATGGAGGCTGCAGTCTTCTGCAAAGCATAATTGGTTTTAAATTGTCGGTTTAATAATAATGATGTTGGGCTTAATGCAGTACCCTTCAGCCTCTGCTGGCAGCCCTTGGCAACCAGTCGGTCATTGACCTGCATGCTGTCCTCAGGAGGGAACAGCTGTAAGGGACATGAGGCTCCCCACTCCATCCAGATGTGGACTGCAGGGATAAGGGGATCCAGTGCCCCCTGCAGCCATGGGCCACTGGAGGAGAGGGAGGCCCATGGGTATCCGTTTGTGCTTGAGCCAGTGTGGGGGAGGGGGTCCAAGACTGGACTTTCAAGGTTCTTGGTTGTCTCTTTTTGCTTTCTTCACCCTTGGGGCACCCAGCAGCTTATTAGGAATTCTACTGGAAGATGAGCAGAGGAACTCAAGTTCCACAATTCAGCTTCTATACAGATGGGTTAATGGGGAGGATGTGTTAACTTAATTGGTTATCATCAGGCTTCTGGCTTCTTTCTGTATTTTAAGTAACTTTTTCTCATTTTCTCTTACCATGGCCAATAGCGCATGCCTTTAAAAAAAATTAAATCTTGTACTTTGGTCCCTCCAAGTGAAAAGAGCTCTGGTTCAGCAGTCAGAGAGCCTGGATTCTGCTTATGACTCTTTCTGGAATGATCTGAATAAACTTAAATGGGATACTTACCTCTCCTGGCCTCATTTCCGCGCCGGATAGATGAGTAGGTTAAATTACAAAGCCACAAAAGTCCCTTCCAGTGTTTGCAGTGGATGACTTCAGTGTTTCTGTGAAATGACACCAAACTCCTCCTTGAACAACATTTACAGTGTTTCAAACGTCAATAAAAATACCAACCTACATATGTTATACAACAGACTAACTGAGGCTTGGACAAGCGAGGGCTTGTTCAGCAAAAGCTCAGCATTATGTTATAAAAAGCGCAGAGAAGGATGTTGGTGTTGTGTGATGTGGGGCACCCTGCTTTGAAAATTACAGGCAGCACAGTCAATGACAGGGTGGGAGCACTCACGGCCGCCCTCCAGAGGCTTCCCAGGCTCCACCCGCCGGCCAGACCACAGGCGTTCAGAACTTGCGGTCCAGTTCATCTTCCAGGATCAACAACTCATCATTTGTGTTGGGTTCTGAACTTCATGCTTCGACTACCGTTTCTGGGCGTTGTTTGTTTGTGTGTTTGTTTTTGTTGTAGATGGGAGCAAATTATGACATGAGAGGAAGGAGTTGGGTAGAAACAGACACATGAAGCCTGAAAAAGTTTCTTTGGACTTGGACGTCTACAGTGGCCATTGGACCAGCATTTTGGAGGAAGTGGTGCTTGCTCACAGGATACCCTATTTTGTGTACACGCTGTTGACAGCACAGCTGACTAGACAGCTGTATTCTGCTTCTCTTTCCTCTTATGAGCACTCTTTGGTCCTGGAGGCTCCAAGTGCACGCATCAGTAGTCCTGAGCTGTCTATGTCACTTTTTTTTTTTTTTTTAATCTTTAGGTGGTGCGTTGTATATTTTTGCAGGGGAAAATGGACAACAGAAGTTAGCAGGTTTTATTCTCTCAATATAGACATTCTTAAAAAGGACTGAACCTGATGTGAATGGTAGCTTCGCTGGGAAGGGGAACTGCGCCCCCCCCCCATGCCAGAAACAATTTGCCAGCCTGTCTGTGCGATGGAGTAGCGTCTTCTGAGTGGCAGGTATTAGCAGCTGAAGAGATAGCCGGAGGGAGCTGTGCTGTGAGAGGGAGGAGGGGCCGAGCAGGCAGGAATACCCATGGCTCTTAAGAATTCCATGTGGCCAGGACACCTGGGTGGCTCAGTTGTTAAGCATCTGCCTTCGGCTCAGGTCATGTGGGATCGAGCCCCACATTGGGCTCCCTGCTTGACAGGAAGCCTGCTTCTCCCTCTTCCACTTCCCCTGCTTGTGTTCTTGCTCTCTCTCTCTCTCTCTCTCTCTCTCTCTGTCAAATAGATAAATAAAATCTTAAAAAAGAGAGAGAGAGAGAGAGAGAGAATTCAACATGGTCATATACAACTCCCTATTTGGACTTCTAAGGATTAGGGCCAAATTTGGGGGGTCTAGGTATTAGCTATGGAAGGCTGTTATATTCAGACTTTTTTTTTTAAGATTTTATTTAGTTATTTGAAAGAAGAGAGCACAAGCCAGCGATAAGGCAGAAGGAGAGGGAGAAGGAGAAGCAGACTCCCTGCCAAGCAGGGAACCTGACATGGGGCTCAATCCCAGGACCCTGGGATCATGACCTGATCTGAAGGCAGACACTTAACCAACTCTGCCACCCAGGAGCCCCACCTTCATATTTCTTAAAAAGCCTTGAGTATCAAATTGCTGGCCGCTGATGTGCTAATGGCTATAATTTAGACCTCCAGGGGAGCCCGGGGCTGTAGAGGAATGGGACACAGAAGAGCTTAATTCTAATGGGGAAAGGCAAGGCCATCAGTAAAAGGAGGTGGGTGCAGGTGAAGCACTATGGGGACAGGTGGCCAGGGGTCTTCAGGACCCAGAATGCATCTCTGTGTGTCTGTGCAGGGCTTGAGGTCATGTGCTTTCTACCATTGACATAAGACCCGTTTGAGAATGAGGCCCAAACTTAAGACGGGATTGAGATAATTTAGAATTTTTGTAAAAGACCAATTGTACACACTGAAAAAGGCTGTCAGCCCTCTAAGGGGAAAAAGACTGTTCCAGGTCATTCACCACCACATCCCCTGCAACTTTATTATTTATTTTTACCAACCGACTTTATTATTCATTACTATTTGGTGAAAAATTAAATAAAATGAAGAGAGAGGAGCTTGGAAAGACCTCATGCTGGTGCTGACCAGCCATTCCCTTGGGGCCCACACAGGGTCCTGTGGCCTTTGTGGGGCCATGGCCGGGTCAGCTCTGGGGATACTCTGGTGCTTGGTGGAGTAACAGATCTTTTTCGGATGCTTGAAGCATAAAAATAATCTACTGGATAGAAGAATGTAAGGGTATCGGGCACTCCCAGGTGTCAAGTCAGAGCCAACAAGAGCCAACATGTTACAGTGTATTAAGAATATGTTAATGGTGGTTCCCAGGGGCAAAGAGCTTTTTGGCTGAGGGGATACTCGGCACATTCTTAAGGACAAGTCTCAAAGTGGAAGAGAATGGTCAAGGTGGTTTGTTACCAGTTCAACCCAACCAGCACGTCAGAGAGAATGTCTGCATCTAGGCTATGATTCACCACCTAGGAGGTCAGGCCTGACTGTGTCCCTCTCCTTCCCACATTGCTGCCCACTGTGCTGGGCTGTTGTTCTGTGGGTCCCGAGTCAGGAAAAGTCAGCTGGAGCCTGTCAGCCCAGCCTCATGCCCTATAAAGTGCTCCCCCGGCTTCTGAGGTGAGTTAACTCTTGTTTTTATTACTCTGTTAATTCCAGCTCCTGTCTGTCTGTCTAATTCATTCCACATGTCTGGTCCCTTCTGCCCACAGCAGTCACGGCGCAGGCCAGAGGCTCATCTGTTTTGTGAGTCTTGTCCACGATTCTGCCGGCAGCCCTGCCCAGAAGCGCCCTGAGTTCTGGGCCCTTGTTCCCAGAGATGCCCGCAGGGTGCCTCCTCCTGTGCTCGACCACACTGGATTCTAAACGTTTGAGGGCCTAGACCTTGACTCCTTTTTTTTTTTTTTTTAATTTACTTTTCTTGAAGTAAAATTGACATGCAGTATCCTATATTAGCTTCAGGTGTTCAGCACAGGGATTCAGTATTTGAACATCCTGTGGAATGGCCCCCCCAGCAAGCCTAGTTACCATTCCTTGCCAGGCACAGTTGCACATTTTTTTCTTATGATGAGAACTTTTTAAGATTTAGCAACTTTCAAATTTGCAATATGGTGTTACTAACTAGACTCACTGCACCGTACATTACATCCCCATAACTTATTGATCTCAGAACCGGAAGTTTGTACCTTTTGACCCCCTTCACCCACTTTGCCCCCCACCCTCACCCCACCGCCTCCGGCAACCACTGATCTGTTCTTTGTATCTATGCATTTGTTTTTTGTTTTTCCTTTGTTTGTTCTTAGATTCCGCATATAAGTTGAATCACACAGAATTTGTCTTACCCAGTCTGACTTATTTCACTCAGCATAATGCCCCAAGGTCTAGTCATGTTCTTGCAAATGACAAGACTTCATTCTTTTTTTTAATGGCCGAATACTACTTTTTTGTATATAAATACCACATTTCCTTTACCCATTGATGGACACTTAGATGCTTCCATATCATGGCCATTATAAATAATGCTGCAGTGAATGTGGGGGTGGGTGAATGTATCTTTTCAAGCTATTGTTTTTATTTTCTTTGACTAAATATCCAGAAGTGGAATTGCTGGATCTTATGGCACCTCTATTTTTAATTTTCTGAAGAACCTTCGTACTGTTTTTCACAGTGGCTGCACCAACTTACATTCCCCCCAACAGTGTACAAGGGTTTCCTTTTCTTCACACCCCCACCAACACTCATTATTTCTTGTCTTTTTGATAAAAATCATACTAACTGGTATGAAGTGATATCCCATGGTTTTGATTTGTATTTCTCTCATGGGGTCAGTCAGTAGGGGAAGCTATCCTTAATCTTAGGGTCATGAGTTCATGCCCCATGTTGGGTGTGGAGCCTACTTAAAAAAAAAAATCTATTTCTCTGGGGCACCTGGGCAGCTCATCAGTTAAGTGTCTGTCTTTGGCTCAGGTCATGATCCCAGGGTTCTGGGAACGAGCCCCACAGGGGGCTCCCTGCTCCATGGGGAGTCTTCGCCCTCTACCTCTGTGTGCTGCTCCCCAGCTTGTTCTCTCTCTCTGTCAACTAAATAAAATCTTTTAAAAAATTTATTTCTCTTATGACTGGTGATGTTGAGCATCTTTTCATGTATCTGTGTCTTCTTCAGAAAAATGTCTATTCGGATCTTCTGCCCATTTCTTAATTGGATTTTTAAAAATTGTTTTAAAATTTTTAATGTGTTTGGCCATTGAGTGGTATGAATTTTTAAAATATATTTTGGACATTAACTCCTTATCGGATATATGATTTGCAAATATTTTCTCCCATTTAGTAGGTTGTCTTTTAATTTTTTGATGTTTTCTGTCACTGCACAGAAGCTTTTTAGTTTGACACAGTCCCACTTGTTTGTTTTTGCTTTTGGTGTCAAGTCCAAAAAATCATCACCAATACCAGTGTCAAGGAGCTTACTGCCCATGTTTCCCCCTAGAATGGTTTCAGGTCTTATATTCAGGTCTTTAACCTATTTTGAGTTATTTTTGTGTGTGTGTGGTATGAATACTAGTCCAGTTTCATTCTTTTGAATGTTACTGTCCAGTTTTCTCAACATCATTTATTAAAGAGACTGTCTTTGCCTCATTGTATATTTTTGGCTCCTATATCATAAATTAATTGACCATATATGTGTGGGTTTATTTCGGTGCTCTCTATTCTGTTTCATTGATCTATTTTTCTGTTTTTGTCTATACCACACTGTTTTGATTGCTGTAGCCTTGTAATGTAGTTTGAAATCAGGGAGTGTGATGCCTGCAGCTTTTTTCTTCTTTCACAAGATTGATTTGACTATTCAGGACCTTTTGTGTTTCCAAACAAATTTCAGAATTGTTCTATTTCTATGAAAAATGCCATTGGAATT
This sequence comes from Ailurus styani, assembly GCA_002007465.1. Lineage (NCBI taxonomy): Eukaryota > Metazoa > Chordata > Mammalia > Carnivora > Ailuridae > Ailurus > Ailurus styani. The sequence continues at coordinate 2,131,776 of LNAC01000007.1, forward strand.
CTGATAGAGATTTATTGAATCTGAAGATTGCTTTGGATAGTACAGACATTTTAAAAGTATTGATTTTTTCAATCCATGAGCATAGAATATCTTTTCGTTTCTTTGTGTCTTCAGTTTACTTCATCAGTGTCTTACGGTTTTCAGTGTACAGGTCTTTCACCTCCTTAATTAAATTTATTCTTAGATATTTTATTCTTTTTGATGTAGTTGTAAATGGGATTGTTTTTTAAATTTCTTTTTCTGATAGTTTGTTATTAGTGGATAGAAACACAGGAGATTTCTGCATATTGATTTTGTATCCTGAAGTTTTACTCAATTCATTTACTAATTCTAACAAGTCTTTAGGGTTTTATGTGTATAGTATCATGTCATCTGCAAATAGTAACAGTTGTACTTTTTCCTTACCAATTTGGATACTTTTTATTTCTTTTTCTTGCCTGATTGCTCTGACTAGGTCTTCTAGTACTGTGTTGAATAAAGTGGCAAGAGTGGACATCCTTGTCTTTATTTCTGTTCTGATCTTTGTTATTTCCTTCTTCCTACTAATTTTGCCTTTCTTTTTCTAGTTCCTTGAGGTATAAGGTTAGATTGTTTATTTGAGATTTTTCTTGTTTCTTGAGGCAGGCGTTTAATGCTATGAACTTCCCTCTTAGAACTGCTTTACCTTCATCTCATAAGTTTTGGTATGTTGTATTTCCATTTTTATTTGTCTCAAGGGCTTTTTTTTTCTTTTATTTGACCCATTGGTTGTTCAGTGACAAGTTAGTCTCTACTTACTTTCCAGCGAATTTTCCATTTTCTTTTTGTAATTCATTTCTAGTTTTGTACCATTGTGGTCAGAAAAGATGCTTGCTATGATTTCAGTCTTTTAAAATGTTACAACTTGTTTTCTGGTTTAATATTTGATCTGTCCTGGAGAATGTTTCATTTGTACTTAAGAAGAATGTGTATTCTGTTGTTTTGGGATGGAATGTTCTGTGAAGTCCATCTGGTCTAATGTGTCTTTTAAAACTGATGTTTTAATATTGATTTTCTGTCTGGATAATTTATCCATTGATGTAAGTGGGGAATTTAAGTCCCCTACTATTATTGTATCATTGTCTATTTCTCCCATTAGGTCTGTTAATATTTGCTTTATATATTACAGTGCTACTATGTTGGGTGCATAAATATTTACAAATGTTTTATCTCTTGTTTGACCCCTTTATCAATATGTAATGCTCTTCTTTGTCTCTTATTATGGTTTTTGTTTTAAGTTTGTTTTGTCTGATATGAGTATAGTTACCTCAGTTTTCTTTTGGTTTCCATTTGCATGGAATATCTTTTCCTGTCCTTCACTTTCAATCTGTGTATGTCCTTACATCTGAAGTGAGTTTCCTATGGGCAGCATATAAATGAGTCTTGTTTTCTTCCTCCATTCAGCCAGTCTGTATCTTTTGGAGAATTTAGTGCATTTACATTTAAAGCAATTATTGATTTATTAATTGTTTTTTGGATGATTTGTAGTTCTTCTCTTTCTTCTTCTCTTGCTCTTGTCCTTTGTGGTTTGATGACTTTATTTAGTGATAAAATTATATTCCTTTCTCATTTTTTCTTTATCTACTGTGGGTTTTTGCTTATCAGTTATCATGAGGCTTTCATATAAATAGTCTATTTTAAGTTGATAACGACTTAAGTTTGGATACATTCTAAAGCTCTACATCTTTACTCCCCTACCAACATATTTTATGTTTTTGATGTCACATTTTACATCTTTTTGTAATTTTTGTAGTTACAGTTATTTTTACTGCTTTGTCTTTTAACCTTCACATTAGCTTTATAAGTGGCTAACCCATTACCTTTATTATATATTTACCTTTACCAGTGAGATTTACTTTTTCATATGTGTTTTAGTTACTAATTGGCATCTTTTCTTTTCAGCTTAAAATGGTCCCTTTAACATTTCTTTTAAGGCTGGCTTAGTGGTTATGAACTCCTTTAGCTTTAGCTTGTCTGGAAGACTATCTCTCCTTCAATTCTGAATGATAACTTTGTCAGGTACAATATTCTTGGCTGCAAATTTTTTCTTTCAGTACTTTGAATACATCATGCTACTCTCTTCTGGCCTGTAAAGTTTCTGCTGAAAAATCTGCTGTTTGTCTTATGGGGGTTCCCATGTTATAACAAGTTGTTTTTCTCTTGCTGCTTTCAGGAATCTCTTCTTATCTTTAACTTTTGACATTACAACTATAATATGTAGTGATATCCTTTGGGTTCATCTTATTTGAAACTCTCTGGGATTCCTGGATCTGTTTGCCTGTTTTTTTCCCCCAAGATTAGGGAAGTTTTCAGTCATTATTTCTTCAAATAAGTTTTCTGCCTCTTTCACTCTCTCTTCTTTTTGTGGGACTCCTATAATGTGAATGTCAGTCCATTTGATATTGTCCAATAAGTCCTTAAGCTATCTTCACATTTTTTTCATTCCTTTTTCTTTCTGCTGCTCTGACTGTGTGAGTTCTTCTGCCCTGTCTTCAAGTTTACCAGTCTTTTCTTCTGCTTCATCTAGTCTGCTATTGAACCCCTGTGGTGTATTTTTTAGTTCAATTATTATATCCTTCAGTTCTATGACTTCTTTTTCAATCTTTTTAATATTCTTCGTTGAAGAACTACCTCTCTGAGTCTTAAAGGGTTGACCAGTTGTAAGAAATGAACCTTATTGTTCAACCCTGTCCTAGTTCTTGGTTGGCTATCAAAATTTTGTGAACATGCAAGTATCATTTTGTTTTTAATAGTCCCCAGTATTTGAGGTTGTGCCAAGACCAGTCCAAGTCCCAAAGAGAAGGATCTCAGGTCAGTACCTAAATTCAGGCTGATTAGAAGCTAGATTGTCAGACAACAGATTTTAAAGAATGCAAATATATACAGTCTGATAAGACTGCAAGTGTAAGCCCCAGAGCCTACTGACCTAGATGTGTCCCCATGCAGCAGTCACAAAATTGAGGCTCCAGATGAGTATACAAGTTTTTTTCTGTGAAATGCTCATGAGCTATAGTGAAGCAGAGGGAGAATGCAAAGATGGTGTCCCTGGTTTATATTCCCTGAGAGCACCTCTGTAGCCTCTAGCAGTGTCTGAAACCTGCAGCCTGTCACTAAGGCCAAAGCTCCAGAGCTAGCAAGTAGAACTCTTTCATGGAAAGTCTGGAGCTGTGTTTCAGTCTGTGTGATGCTCTGGGGTGGTTGCCTGCCAAGAATAGTCTCTCTGATTGTTACAGTCCCATGGCATCTAGAAACATAAGTCTCCTGGCTGTCAGGGCCAGGCAACCAAGGGATATCTTCTGAGTAACAGCCACAAAAAACAGGGCACTAGATGCAAAAACTGGGTCCCAGACACATATAAAATCTCCCCTCTGAGAGATACTGGTGTTGTAGAGTATGGCAAAGGGACTGTGAAGATAGTACCCACCCTCCAAGGTTTTAGGAAAGTTTTATAGTTAGCCCTTAGATGTGTGTTTAATTAGAAGCCTGCCCCTCAGGCTGCAGCTATGATGATAAGCTAATAGGCTTCTTTCTAGAAAGGTTGAGCTTCTAAGTCTGTTGCCTCTTGCTGTATCCTGGGGGTTATATCTGTTTAAGAATTCTTTCTCCATTGGTTATAGTATTATGGGACCCATGAACATAAGCCCTGCTGGCCACCAGAGCCCGGTGATATAGAGGCATCCTCTGGTAGCAGCCACAAAAATGAGGGCCCAGAGAAGGGTATGAACCCCTTTCTATAAGATAGCAGCAAGCTGGAGTGAAGTAGAGGGAGAGTGCAAAGTTTGCATTTACCAGCCTTAGCTCCCTGAGAGCTCTGCTATAGGCCCCTATAAATGTGTCAAACCAGAAACCTGGAAAAAAAAAAAAACAGCAAAAAACCAGAAGCCTGTCCCTGAGGCCAAGCTCCTGGACAAGCAAACTGGCCTCTTTCTCAAAAAGACTAGGCGTGTTCTTCAGTCTGCACAGTATCCTGTGGTGGTAGCCTGCCCAGAATGGTCTCACCAGTTGTCAGTCGCCTGGGACCCAGGAACACAAGCCCCTCTGGCCACCGAACCCAGGCAATTGGGGAGCCCCTGGGTGGCAGCCACAAAGACTAGGTCCCCAGATATAAAACCTGGGACATCAGACATAGGTAGAACCTCCCCTCTGGGAGATACTGGTGCTCTGAAGTACAGCCGAGGGCCAGTGCAAAGATGGCACTTACCAAAAANTGGGTGGCAGCCACAAAGACTAGGTCCCCAGATATAAAACCTGGGACATCAGACATAGGTAGAACCTCCCCTCTGGGAGATACTGGTGCTCTGAAGTACAGCCGAGGGCCAGTGCAAAGATGGCACTTACAAAAAAAAAAAAAAGAAAAAAAAAAGGAAAAGGAAAAAAGGGCAGGGGGGTGTGGAGAAGAGAGCACCTGCTGGCTTTGGAAAGACAGAGGGAGGGGGTGTGGAAGATGGTGCCCACCAGCCTCTATTCCTGGGAGGATCCCAGGAGGCCCCTGCCCCTCAGATCAGCACTTTAAAATTATGAAATGAGTCTCTTTCATGTAAAGTCTGGATGCTTTTCAAAGGGCTGCTTTTATAGAGTCCTGGGGGGGGGGTCTGTGCACCAGCCTGTAAGGAGCCATTCCTCAGATCACCACAGCCCCATGGGTCTTGTGGGCATGGGCCCCATTGGTCTTCAAAGCTGGATTCTGGGGGCTGGGGGGGTCTTGTCTTTTAAGGTGCCGGTCTTAAAAGTTTGGGTGACTGATGTGGGTTACAAACTCTTTGCTCCTCAAGGAGAGGCTCTTTTGAGTTCCCTCCTAGTTGTGGGTCACTGCACTGGGGGGTGGGGTTTATGACAAGATTATGTTTCAGCCTTTCCTACCTGTTTCTGTGTGGTTTGTCTGATATGAAGGGCTTGTTGCTCTGCCTATTTTCAAGTTGGTTTTTTTTTTTTTTTAAGGAAATTGTTCCATATATGGCTGTAGATCTGGTGTGTCTGTGGGAGGAGATGAGTTCAGGGTCTTACTACGTCACCATCTTGAACCAAAACCTTCAACTCGTTTGAATTTTATATCTCCTCTGAACCTGACACTTCACAAGAGCTCAGCAAATTTTGTTCAGTGAACAATACAAACCCCTTGGAAGGCTATCTAAGCCTTGTTCAGCCATGTTCAGCCACCGCAGGAAGAACAGCACCTGAAAAAGATGGAGTTGGGGTCAGGCTGCCCTTTGAGCCCTGGGAGGTGTTGAGTAAGGGGACACCCCAGAACTCAGCAGATGCACAAAACCGACTGTGAAGGAATGGGCTCGGGCTCTGAGCTGGAGATGCAGCGTGCTTGGGGGTGACATCAGTATGGCTGTACGGCTCCTAGGCTGGAGAGGTCTAAAACGGGAAGAGGGACATGCTGGGAGGGTGATGGGCACTGGAGGATTAACTTTCCTCAGTTGTGGACCCTGAAAGGGTCTGCCAGATACCATCCCATAATCAGTTGTCATCTTCAAGGAGGAAGGGGCCTTAGGGAGTTTAAATCCTCTAATTTTGCGTTTTCTAAAATGTGTGCCTTGGATAATTCTTCATTTCTCCCTCCTCCTCCCTTTTCCTTTTTTTTGCTCCCACCTACCTTCCTTCCTTCCTCCCTCCATCTTTCCCTTCCCCCATTCCTTCCCTCTCTCATCTGAACATAGCCCCCATCTTCTTACCTCAGGTGGGTAAACGTGTCCATTTTAGAATCTACCCATCTCCTCCCGAAGCATGGAAAGCATATAGTCTCTGCTTTAAAGCAAAATGGTAGAGTAATAAAATGTCAGAGAAAGAATTCTGCTCTTCCCAACAGCCTCCCACCTCTCCCTCCCTATGTGTTCCCTCGTTACAGTATGTTCCTGGTCCTGCTTGACTGTGTTCCTCACTCCTTCCTCCTCCTCCTCCTCCTCTACAGGTTCTCTCCCTCTCTGAGCCATTAGCTTTGCTCCAATTCTAATTCTAACCCCATTAGCAAGACTTTTTCAACCCACAAGCAGTGAGCCTCTATACCAGCACTTCTAATCATCAGCCCCCACCTCTCTTTGTCTGTGCCCACTCACTCCCCCACCTTCTTACTCGTCATTTCCATTGTTGTTATTTCTGGGTGCCTGGGAGGGAACAGTGTAAGCTAACTGCTGTAGAATCAATGTGTATTGAGACCACCCTACTCATAACCACAGTGTGTTTTTAAAAGGATGAGTTTGAACAGCTGTTAGTGCACACACATCAGGTTCTTTGAGGAGGCTTGAGGGGGAGTGAAGTTTCCTAGTGTAAAATGAAAGATCAGTTCTTTATCTTTCACCTAAAACTTTGGTTTTGCCTGATTTGCTGGCCCTCTCATCAAAGGCCAACATGTGGTCCATGGAATGTTGTTAGGTGCTTCTGGAGGGTTATGAGGATGGTTGGGGAAAACATAGTTAAACAAACCTAAAATCTCTGTACCAGGGACTTCTCAGAAGTATTAATAGGTTAGGTTTGATGAAGACAGGCTGTGTCTTTGTTGTTCATTCTAACATTGAAAAATAAAAGCTGATAAAAGATGAGAAAATGCATTACAAATTTCCAAAAGGGGATATGGCTTATGGCATCTTTTAACCTCAGGACTCTGCATTTGCAAAATATCTCCCATGGGAGGCAGGCAGAGTCAGAGAGAGAGAGTTCCTTGGTATCTCCTTAAGGAAACCAAACAAGAGTAGAAGAGAGTTTTCGATAATGGCTAAGGTAGCCATTGGGTTGGTGGCTTTTATGTTGAACTCAGGTACAATGGCATTAGAACATACTTACTGAGCATCTGGCATGTACTCAGCATGATCTTAGGAAATGTGCAGGCAATACGCTAGGTGCTTGAATACCAGTAAACCAAATTCAGTTCCTGGTATGAAACAACTTCAGGAGTTTCCTTGAAATAAGCCTAAAGGAATAATCGAAGAACAATACAAGGCAGTATATGATTATGAGGCAGGAGTATGCCAACAGTAAATGCTATGAGCAGTTTAAAAGGGGAGGGAAATGGACATACCTAAGGTTATCATGAAGCCACTTTGGAGAAGGTGGGCTAGAAGTAGATGTCAATGAATGGGATGGGTATGGATTGTAGAACAATAGAATCTAAATGTCCCAAGGGATCCCAATGGATCTTTGTTTCGTCCACTCATGTATCCTAAGCACTTAGTCCCAGCACACTGTAGCAGCAATAACATTGGTTGAATGAATGACAGAGTAGAGCAGGGAGGGAGGGTACCTCAGAAGCCAACAGTAGAGCAGAAACTCTGGGGTAGGAATGTGTCTGCTCCATTGGTAGGGCAAAAAGTAGTGGGGAGGAGGTACTATGGTAGGGTGGTGCTGTTTAGGAGCTATAGGGTGGTAAGGTGGAGCCAACTTCTAGAAAGTCCTGAATACCAGGATGGAAAATTGAAATGTAGTGTAGGTTCTTAATTTAGGAGGATAAGATGGGATAACAACCACAAGGAAAGGCAGTCAAGATGGCAAAATGACCCTAGAAGCAGTGTTTTAGTCTGGGATATGAGCTTGGCAACCACCTGCTGAAAAAAGAGAAAAGGGGTAGGCATTTCAAAGATTCCAGATTTTGGTGTAGTCTTAGACATGCTAGGTTGGAAGATATGGCAGAGCATCCCACTAGAGAAGTCGTAAAGATAGTTGGAAATATTATTTTGAAGTTTATTTTAAAAAGTCCCAGGAAAACAAGAGAGCTAAGGGCTCAAGACTGCCCCTGGTGCGTTCTTTCAACTGATCACTATCTAGGGACAATTTGGGGCAGGAGAAGGATCTTGGGGTCATAGCTTTGAGAAGGCTGGAGGGCTAAGTTTGTAGACAAGTTGGAATTTACAATGGGATAGTTTGAAGCAGACACTAAAGAATCAGATGTAAAAGCCAAAGAGACCTTATAGAAACTTTCTGGATCAGAATCTCTGGGAGTCTGGACATCTAGATTGAAAATAGGCATCTGATGGGATTCTACATACAAAAATGCCTTGAAGACCATTTTCCTTTGCTGACCAAATTTGATGGCAATCAATTAAATGTTAAAGGAAAAATTCTACTTCAATATTAATAGTCTACTAATTTATGCATATTGGCTTAATGTGCAGTATCTTACTTCCTGGAGGTGGTCGAAATTAGTTAACTTGTTCAAAATTTTTAATGGCACCAACAGATAAACTGAGAAGTTCTGAGCAGTTGTATTGAGACACCATGGCCCATTAATATTCAGACAGAACTTCTGGATCGCTGTCATGCAACTTGATGATTTTTAATTTTTTAAGTCATGAGCAGAATAAGAAAATAGACTATACTTAAATATAAATTTTAAAAACCAAATTGACTTAGCAGCAGTAACATTAGGCTGAAATGATAACCATGTTCTCTTGGTTGTACGTTGGGATGAGATGTGAGTGGAAGACCCTCACGTGAGTGTGCTGAGGCCAGGCGCAGACTGGGAACCCAGCACTTGGAAATCAATGGCATGATGTCCAGACTATATAGAGTCTGGGTCTATAGAATCCAAGAAGCACAGGCCATGGGCAACAGTCAGAAGTGAACAGCAGCAGGCACAGGGACAAAGGCAGGGTGCTGGAGTAGGGCAAGCACATAATTGACCAAGACTAATTCTTCAGTGTGTGCAAGTGGCAAGATATACAAAGCAGAAAATTACCATTTGAATCATTTTAAAGTGTACAATTTAGTGGCATTAAGTATATTCATAATGTTGTGCGACCATCACCACTCTAATTCTAGAGCTTTTTTTTTTTTTTAGATTGTCTTTATTTGAGAGAGAGTGAGCAAGAGAGAGAGCATGAGAAGGGTGGAGAGGCAGAGGGAGAGAGAGAGAAGTAGACTCCCCACTGAGCAGGAGGCCCAATGTGGGGCTCCATCTCAGGACGCTGAGATCATGACCCAACCCCAAGGCAGACACTTAACCAACTGAGCGACCCAGGTGCCCCTCTCATTCCAGAGCTTTTTCATCATTCCAAGAAGAAAGTCCTTACCCCTTGATCTGTCCTTCCCAGTTCTCTCTCCTTCTAATCCCTGGGAAACACTAATTTTCTCTCTGTCCACATGGATTTGCCTATTCTGGATGTTTCCTATCAGTGGAATCACACAATATACAGCCTTTCATAACTGACTTCTTTCACTTTGCATTATGTTTTTGGGATTCATCCATATTGTAGTAGGTATCAGTACATCATTCCTCTTTATGGTTAGGTAATATTCCACTGTATGGATATTACCAATTTTGTTCATTCATTAGGTGATGGACATTCAGATTTTTTCTCCCTATTGGCTGTTGTGAACAGTGCTTCTGTGAACACATATGTACGAGTTCTATTTACACACGTGTTTTCAGTTCTTTGGGGGTTATATACCTAGTTTGGAATTAACCGAATCATATGATAATTCTGTATTTAAGTTCTTGAGGAATTGCCAAACTTCCCCACAGCGGCTGTACCATTTTACTTGCCCCCCAGCTAAGTATGAGTCTGTTTCTCCACATCCTTACCAACATTTATTGGGCCACAACTCATTCTTGTTGTAAGAGTTTAAGAGCCATGGGCTTCTTCAAGGGCTGGGGACTGACCCCAGTGGGCTGACCTCCAGTGGGATTCAAGACCCAGCTCTCTGTGATGTCAGTCTGACAACAGCCACCATGGATGGATGGATGGATGGATGGAGAGACTTCACCTCAGCCAGTGCTTCACGTTCAGGTTCCCAAGCTCAGCTCACTACCTTAGCACTCACATGGTCTCTGCCTTCCTGCTCAGTCACTCCTTCTGATGCCAGAAGAGGCCTTTCCCTCCCTTTCGTGTCACCAGTCAGCCCTTGAACCAGTTCACAGTTGCGCATCAACTTCGATGGAAACCATGTGTCCTGGTGGTTGTTGAGTACGGCTGATTGAGTGCAATCTCTGGCCACAAATCAAAGCTCATTAGATGGATACAGTAAATAAGGATGAGGAGATCTTAATTCCGTCTGCTATCTCTAGTGTCTTTCCCACTTGGAGTGTCCCGTCAGCTGTTTAAACTTGACCTTACATTTGCAGGCATTTTTCAACCACCTCTCCTGCCCCACCCTCCCCCACCCCTCTACCACACACTTCCCCTCAACAATGAGCAAACTGGGAATAATTTGACTGAAAATCAAGGTGGAGCTCAGTAGAGCGGATAATTAAGAATGTGATTTTTTTTAGGGAGTTATGAGAAATCAGGAATGTCTTTTTTGTTTGAGTAAGAGTTACTGGTTCAGGAGGGCAGTGACTGAGACATCATTATCTGTGTTCTTGGAAACTGAGGGGCTCTGAGAAGAGGCCTCTGTCACTGTTAGTGTGAGGGTGAAAGTTGCCAGCATCAGCATGACCCAGGCTCTGGCCTGCAGAGCGCCTCTGTGCCGGGGCGGCAGCCCCAGCGGGCCAGCTGCCATCGGGCTGTCAGGCTCTTCCTCACGAAAGCAAGCCTGTCCCCAGCAGGTCTTGCCGGTCGGCCCGCCCACTCCAGCCACCGAGCTCTGCCCCAACCATCTGTGCGGTTTCTTAGTGCAGTAGACCAAGGAGAAATCAAGAAACTCAGCCACCCGAACAACCACCACCACCTATACTGAAGAGAGACTCATGTTTTCAAGACTGAGGGAAAGAACTGAGAGGGAAGGGACCACTTTGGCGGGTTCTTTGTTTGAATGTTAGTGACGTGTTTTCTGAAATATAATTTGAAATTAGGAACCTGGACACTTTGAGGAGCCTGGGAGGCAGGGAGGTCGGCAAGAAGGAGGGAAAGGAAGTCCCAGACCCTCCTTTCTCCCACAGAGGCGTCCACTCAACAATGGTGTGTGGATTTAGCCCCTTAGTGAGAAATCCAGAAACCAGGGCGGAGGCTCCTGCAACCCAGGCGAGCATGAGAGCGGCCACGTGGGAGCCGGTCATCTGACGAAGTCACAAGTGGCTAGCGGCATGCCATCCGTCTTCAAGGAATTTGGACATAAAGGAAAGGCATCAGCCCTCTGATGATAAGAAACAAGGTCCACGTGGAGTGGGCCGCACCAGAGGCCTCCCGTGAGAGGGAGGTGGCCGGGCCGGGGGTAGTAAGGAGGGAAGCGTAGGGGGCGAGCTCCAGATCTCCAGGGCCAGGCGCCTCACCTGCCCACCACTGCGTCTACACTGCTGCTCCAGGCGGCCAGAGAGCAGAGCCTGAGTCAGGAAAGGACTCGGGCTCCTCCACAGGAGATGTCCTTTCCCGGCCCTGAAACAGCAGGAGCCACGCTTCCCTCTAGTTTGGAGCTTCCGCCTTCCACCTTACTGATGCCTGAAAGCGAAAATTGGGCAAGGACTATTTATTGTTTTAAGTGAAGAATTTTGAAGACGATAATTTAAGTTATAATAAAGATAAAAAGCCATTTCCTGCCCACCACCGGCTCTCTCTTTGTCCTCTCCCTCCTGCCCTATTCTCTGAAAAATGCAGTTGGAGAAAATACGACCCTGGGGAATAGTGGATGTGAGAAAGCTGTGTAGCCGGAGCTGAAAAGCAATTAGCTGTCCCCGAGCAGTCTTGGAGCAAGCAGAGGCTCGTCCCTGAGGCAGGAAGACATCACCATGATTTAGTCCTGGGTTTGCTGGTTTGCTGACAGCGTGCTGTGTGTCCTGAGGCCCCGTAAGGAATGGCTGGCAAAAACTGAGGTCACCACTCTGCCCAGCTGGACTGTTTCTTTGTAGACACCCGAGGGTCAGTGAGTAAGAAAGAGAAGGCCCAGGCAAGCTGTAGCTTTGAATATGTATCCAGCCATGAGCAGTTGCTCAGGTTTCAAAATGGTAAATTAAGATTGGACACTTCTTTATGTTTTTTTTTTTAAATCCCAACTTCCTTTATAGTATCATCACCCATACTATGAAACGCAGATGTCCACATCTGAAGAGGGCTTAAAAGTAAATATTAAAAAAAAAAAAAAAGCATTCCATGGTCAAATAAGTTTTAAAAGCTCTGTTTTAAGCCTGAAGCAGGTTTCAACAGAGCAGGACTTCTTGGAGACTTCAGTAAGAATGGTGCCTTTGAGAAGAGCATGTCCTAGACTACCATGGTCACGTGTCTGCTGATGGAAAGCCTTCTCAGGAGAGTGGCTCTTGGCCATGTTGTCTGGTAGGACGCCGGCCGCCCTACCCGTTCCTCAGGTCAGAGGCCTTCACTGTCTCCAGTGATCTTTCCTTCATGGTGACCCAATACCGGGTGTTCATTCCTCTTCCACCTGGTGGTGTTTCTAAGAAATGGGCCCATTTTGGCCAGGTTTCATGAGAGCTGTCTGCCAACTTGAAGTCAGAGGACTATTTAAAGGTCTCAGACCTCAACTGCAGTGTTAATGATGAGGAAACGGAGGCCCAGCGATGAAGAAGCCGCACACAGCTGCACCGCCAGCCAGTCGGGGGAGGGCCAGGCGGTGTGGCAGTGCCCGATTGCTGGCTCCGTGTCCCCCACTGCCCCTTACCTTTCTAGGCGTGATCTCACTTGAGCCCCAGGATGTGGCTCCTGGCTTGCTCCCTGGTTTGTTCTGAATCCATACTTCTCGAGGGCATTTATCCAGGTCCCTTCTGCCAACTGTTACTTAGCCGTTTTCACTTTGTCTAATTTTGAATAGAGATTTCTTGCCAAATGTTTTTTGATAACATATTTAAAGGCAGAGTAATAAATGGGAAACAACCAGATCTACTCCTTTGGAACAGCTTCTTTCCTACAAGCCTACCTTTTCACCTGTGGGATCAGTGCTCCCTTCCCGAGTTGTCACCACACCTAGAGGCTTGTCCCAGCCAATGGCAAGAGGACGTGTAGCACCAACTGTGTGGACCTGGGACCTGGAGTTAGGTCTTGGTCCACCAGGTGAGGTAGTTAGGGTTTCACATCAAAAGGGTTCGGTAGCAGCCCATGTGTTTCAGGCCAGCAGTTGACACCAGAGTCTCCAAAGGCTGGTGGAGCTCAGTGAAGGATGGGCTGGTGGACCCCTTGCACCACACGGCCACCAATGCAAGAGACAAGCTGGGTTTTCAGATGCTAAGGTGGGAACCAGCAAGAGATGGGTGAGGCTTTGGCGGTTAGAATTGAGGGCGTGACCAGAAGTGGAGCAGGGATGAGGATAAATGGATGCAGAGTCTAAGGGTATGCTACTGAGCAGCTCTCCAGTCTCTTCTGCCAAACGGAGCGATTGCACTGGAGATTGGTGGTGGTGCTAAGCCTAGACAAGGTGGAGGGTTTCCGGGATCACGTGGGCGGGCATGTAGCGAGAGGGGAGAGGCAGAGACTGAGAACCGGTAGCGTTCTCTGCTTTCCCCGTCCTAACACTTGTAACTAGGACATTGAGCCTGGGCGTCACCCTCAGGAAATCTCTGAAGGTGGGGACAATGCATATTTTGTTCACCCCTGTATTTCCTGAGCACAGTGCTACCCTGGAGGTGCACCGTAAATACTTTGAATGAATGAATGAATGAATTGGAGCTGTAGTGGCGATGGAATTACATCTGCGCCAAGGCGATGCTCAGAATGCTGAGGGCAGAAGGGACTGGTGGGGCCCCCTTGGAAACAATGATTTTCCAGCCCCTCAGCCTTGTGCAGCTGGTGTTTGAGTTGGTGCTGACTAGAGAGCCTGAATGCAGCGTGAAGCTGAACTAACCTGGATAGAAGCAAACACAGTTGGATCCTAGGGATGCGGGTCTGTTTCTATTTTGAACAAGTTATTCAATAAACATTTAGTAGACTCTATTTCACTTCACTGAGGATAAAAGGGAAGCATTGGATCTGAATCCCAGGGCCGGAGTTTGGACCAGCAGCAGTATTTCTAAGGTCACCAAGCAAATGTCTCCAGCTACCAGCTGTAATTTGGAGTTTCGATATCAAAAAAGGATGGTGGGTCAGACATTAAAAAGTGTACGGCCTCACCGGTGATAATAGCAGGGGAAAATCAGTATCAACTTAATTTTGAGTAATGGAGCCTGGTTTCAACCCAAGCAGGGTTCTTGGGTTTATTTTTAAATTGCTCCCCCTGATATTTTAAAACCCTGTTGCATTCTGATTCATGGAAGAATTGGAAGAAGTCAATTAATTTTTAATGCAAAATGCAGACTTTGGATGAGCCTGAGTGGATTTTGGAGTGTGGTGGTTTTCCTGGCTTAGGCCAGACCCCACTGTCACAGAACAAGGGTGGTGATGAGGAACTTTGGAGTCACTTAGCTCATCACTAACATCTTGATTTTTGTTGATGAAAGTTGTCAGACTACATGCTAATGGCTTTCAAGGGGCCAGATCTGGATTTTGTTGTTTCCTTTCTTGTGCTCAGTGAAAGTCTCCTATGAGGCCCCCCCACCCCCGCAAAGTCTTTGTAACTCATCTGTCCTCGTTGGTCATTTCACCAAGACTTATGTGTTCTGGCAGGCTGACGTGGACTCTTCTTTTCCAAAAGATGAAAAGCATGTCACTGAAAATATTAGTCAGGCTCAAGGAAAAGCTTTGTGAGTTCTGCATAATCACAAAGAGAGAGAAAGTAGGTCACATTGGGAGCCTGTTGTGTTTGTGGAAGAAAAAGGAAAGAGGATGAAGAAGAAATTGTCAGATAATTTAGTTTTATCACAGCTTCTTAAGCTGAGCCGACTGTGTCAGAGGCTCCGGGTCAGACACCGTCCCCTCATTCTTGGGTCTCCCTCAGGTTTGCACATCCCCCACCCCTGCTCAGTGAGCTGTGAGGGTGGGGGCGGGGGGGGCTGGGCAGTCGGGGGTGCTGCAGGGGGGTTCCTCTGCAGCTGAGCCACAGACATTTGGAGGAGAAGAGAGCATTTGGGGGTTTCTCTGGGGTGGGGGAATTCACCCTGAGTAACTGCTGTCTCAGGTAAACCCTAGGGTACTCCCACTTCCCAGTTCACTGGCTGCTGCTGGCTGTCAGCGGGGCTTAGGTATTGTAAACAGGGCTAGAACATTCCACAGGCCCAGGGGAGACACTCACTTCTTTGGTCTTTAGGGCTGTGGGAGGGTTATTTTTTTATTTTTATTTTTATTTTTATTTTTTTGGACCAGGTTAGATTCCCTGAAAGAGGTGCTAATAGCAGCGGTCACCCCAGAACAACCTGATAAAAACAGCCTAGTGGCTTGGAGAGCTCCACACACTTGCATTCAGAGCGATGCTTTATGTTTTAGTACAAAAAGAGGGCAGTCTCTCTGCAGCAGCTCCCGTGTTCGTAGATTTTCAGTGTTAGAAAAAAAGTCAAGTATGCTGTGAATGGCCTCAGCTCTGGGTCCTGTCTTCTGTCTTTTCTGTTCTTTTACCTACAGTTTTCATTTTTTAAGTACACCTCCTGTTTTGCAGGAGTTGCAGTCTTGAAAATTTGCGTGTGTTTTGTTTTTTGTTTTGTTTTGCTTTGTCAAGAAGAGCGTGTGCTTGAACCATTAGGAGAGCTTGCTGTTGAAGGAAGCACTGCAGTGATGCAGTTTGTAAAGGGAAGAATTCTTGAGCTGTGCAAACAAGCATGACTTAATGGAACTGCTTGGCGGTGAGCTTTGAATCTAATGTGTTTGCCGTTCATAAATTGGGAAGCTCTGTGACAATAGATGAAGTTCTGCCAGTCTGTATTTGACAAAAGAGGAAATAGAGAGTGATATAGAGATTGTCTGTGACTATCTTACTAGTGATGTTACTCTCTGGAACTCCGGGGAAAGGGGGTCTCAGTCACTGTGTGGAGGCCACAGTGCATTTGGGGGCTTATCTTGCATGTAGCTTTCTTGTCATCCCTGAGTTTGTCATCGGCATCTTTAGCAACTGAGTCAGAGCATACTCTGCACGGGCCACTGAGTTTATTATAGTCTATTACACCCCAGGTTGTTGGGTGTATTCTGGCAGTTCCCAGGACCACCAAAGTTGATGCTGATTTGCATTGTATGGAGAGGCAGAGTTTAGAGAGGTAAGACAGGGTCTGGCAGGTCTGCTGTTGGATTGGCCAGGGTCCCTGGACCGGAAATCTAAGTCAACAAGGAGGTGATGCAGATCCAAAATTGAAAACCATTAGATCATTTCCTCGCCGGCAAGAGTAGGGCTATGGTAGACCAAAAAGATAGGAGTGTTTCATGAGGCCAAGGTCAACAACCTGCCAAGTCAAAGGATGGTTGAAGCAAGAACGGATAGGAGTATAATAGAAAGTCATGACTTCTCCACTCACTTCTGCCTGAACTTTGCCTCCCTGGGCCTCAGTTTCAACCTTTTAACATGGTTCGATTAGGTGAGTAACTGTCAAACTTACTATTTTTAGGCACTGCAACCCTTTCTTAAAACAAGAGTTCGGTAAGAAAATCCAATGTGTAAATCAGACCAAGGTGGGTGTGCTCTAGTTGGCACTGAGGGGAGGAACAGGGTCGGGCACCTGAGCCCCAATTGCTTGGCTCCTGCCTTGTGTATCAAGGTGGTTCCTTAACCTGCCAGGAACAGCATTAAAAGATATTGGATTGGATAAGATTTTAAAATCCCATCTAGCTCAGAAAGTTGGTCAACAGAACTTCGGAATCAGTGCTGCCTTTTTTCTAAAGCTTCTCATGGTTTCCTGGGCACTTTTGCCTGGAGGGCTGTCCCTCTTGTTTTTAGAAGGGTCCCATCTGGACAGGGTCAGACGTCTTTGTCATTTGCAGGCTGGCCAGAACTTTCTGCAGGCCAGCTGAGTAACCAGAGCCAAGAGGCTCTGTGGAGACCAGAGCTGGACTGTGCTAGGGACACACATTGTCCACTGGCTGCTGGAGGAGAGCTCGTAGACTGTGAGACAGCCCTTCCTGTCCCAGGCCTCATCTTCCTGTGAGGCAGGGGAATTTGGAGGCAACAGGTGGGTGTTTGAGATTCACAGTCTGTGGGATTAGGAGGTAAAAGGGTGGAAAAGTGACACCAGCAATAATGCCTGCATTCAGCCCAGACTCAGAAGTCTCTTCTTGTACAGGGAGTAGGAAAGAACATGGCGGACTCTTACCTTCCTGCTGAGACCATAAACTGGTTCCAAAACCAAGTCAAACTGGGGTTAGTATCCCCTTTTCCTTTACTTGAAAAGTTGTCTTGGGCTTCTTGAATCATGAGAAAATGGGAGCTCATTTCATTCAGAACAATACAGTCCAAAATTCAGGGTCGTGTGAAGTACTCTCATAGAGTTGAGGGAAAAAACCTGAGTTTCACTATCAATCCCAGATTGTTGTCCCAGCTCTGCTCTTGGCTGTGTAACTTTGGGTAAATCACATGGGCTTTCCATGCCTGGGTTTATGTCTGTTAAATCCAGAGAACACCCAGCTCTGGCAAGGATACAGTGAGGGGCTAGATGTGAAAGTGTTGAATGGTCACCTGCCTTATGGATAATAGGAGTGGCCAGGATGTAGCTGGCGAAAGCTGAGGCGAGTCCCTGGAGAAATGGTGTTGCCCCATCCACAGAGCCTGGGGTCACCAGGGCTGGGATTCCAGCTGTCATCGGCTGGCCATCGCTCCTTTGTTAATTTACCAATAACACCTTTGTGCCCAACACAAAGTTACAAAAGCCAAGTCACCCCCGCAGCTGAGCCTGGCGTGGGCAGAGTTTGGGTTCTGTGCACCTGGAGCCCGGAGTTGGCTCACCTGTTCTCATAACCTGGCATTCTGCCAGCCTCTGGTAGGTGAGTAGTTTGGGATTTCAGCACCAGCCTCAGAAGAATATAAAAACCTGGGAGGCCAGGAAGAGGAGATAAAACAAGAGGAAGGAGAAGAAAGGGGTGAGTCAGAGAGCTGGGAAGGGAAATGAACTGCTCCCTTTGCCAGAATGTTGGTTATTATGCAAGGAATACGCGTTCACTGTAGAAAAAATATATATATAAAGTAAGAGAAGATATAAAATATTCTGTTAGTCTCACTAGCTAGAATTAAAACAGTTAATGTTTTAACTACTTTACCTCCTGATTTACACACACACACACACACACACACACACACACACGCACATCAGTGTGTATATAGCTAGGCCTTTGCTTGAAAAGAGGATCACACTTAGCAGCGTGCTGTAAATGTTTAACCAATGGCTAGGGGAGAGGCTGACCTGATTTGTAGCATTTGCCGATTTCCTTGGTGTAAATACTCCCACTCTGGCTGATTTTAAATTACCGACCTGATGTCAGTCAGCTCATGAGATTCTGGAAGATGGAATAGTCAGCTTTTAGAAACCAGCAAAAGCCAACTCCAGCCCACCACTGACCAAGTTTCGTTTTCTGATTAGCCTTTCTCAATCACAATATAGTGCAAAAGTCTTTATGCCTAAACTTTTGAAAGTCGTCTTTATCAGATCACTTTTCGAATCAAAATTTTTTCCTTTTGAAATGTGGAGCTGGATCATGACCTCGTCCACTGATTCTAAGTGCTGCCCTCTAGTTAGAATTTGCCTGCTCTTCATGATCCTTACGCAGTGGCAAGTGGACCCACGCTCGATTAGGTGGCAGGAATAGAAATGTAGTTGGGGGGAAAAAATGACAGATTAATGTGATCAAGCAAAAGAGAGTGTGGTGGCCTGGAACTGATTCTACACCCCATTATCCCCGGACGGATTTGACTTAATAGAGGCAATTTTCTCCTTTGCTGCTCCTTCTCCTTGGTCCGGCCAGCTCACTTGTGTAGTTGTCACTCACTTCCCCTGGCTTTTCTGATGGAGATTAGCCTCCCTCCTGTATGTCAGATGAGAATGGGGCTGCAAGTGTTTGGCCAGCATAAGACTTCCTAATCAGATCCATATTTTCCTTGTTGAACGGGAGGGAGCGTTGGGGAATTGTGAGGGGAAGGGAGTGGAGGGCTGCACTCACAAAGCAGCAGTGTGTGTGTGTGATCTCTCGCTTGGCTCCCAGGTAATGCCTTGACCTTCCTAAGCTGGTGAACTATCACATCTGTGCTAAGAGTCGCTAGGTAGAAGAAGTAGCTGTTGCCAAAGTTCTCCCACAATGGAGTTTGAATTGCCTTAAAAGAGACTGGGCTGTGTGAGCTTCTCATAACACACCTGGCTCTCTCAGGCCCAGGAAGTTTAGACAGGGAGTTTCCGACTAAGTCTTCATAGGTGTGGATAGCAGGGTGCTGTAGGTGAACGTGGGGGAGGGACAGTCCATTTTCACAGGAAGACAGAAGGAGTTGACTTTTCCCTCTACTTGTGTAGCCAGTGTGACAAGAGGAAAGCAAGAAGTCTAGTTTGGGTCTCTGACAAGAAGGCCAAATTCAGATGCCTGGATTGTGAGGCAAAGGACAGAGCCAGCGTGAATAAGTGGCCCCTCTGTTGGGTAAGCCCACAGGTCTCACCAATCTCTGGGGTCACCTTTGACTCCTTCTCTTCTCCACCCCCCTCCCCACCAACCAACTTGCATGTGGCCTAGACTACTCAACTTAGCCTCTGAAATGGCCCAAGAAGCTGCCCCATTCCCACTGCTCTGGTCCAGGTGGTCATAATATCACACCTGAGCTGTGAGGATGGTCTCCCAACTGGTCTCCTTGCTGTCTAGTCTCACACAACCTGTAGAAATCCCATCCGTATCCTTACATGCACACATGTACAGGCACACATGCACACTATTTTTTGCATCAACAAAGTGTGTTCATAAGCATTTAGAAATTCAGAAGTTTAGAGGTGAAAGACCACACAGATTTCCTTCCATGAGATGAAAACAATTATTTTAGTGACTATCCTACAGAGAGATTGTTTTCATTCTTTAACACAACTGACATGCAATCAAAACTACTTCGTGACCTACTTCCTTGCTTGTTATGGTGAGCATTTTCCCATGTTGATACTTTTCTAAAATGAAATCGCTTATGTGGTTATAACATTCCCTCACTTAAACAATTAAATAAATAAAACCACCACCACCACCCAAACCCGTTGCCTCCATGAGGAAGGCCAGTGGATTGGGAAGGAAGGGATCAGGAGGGAAGGGCAATCATCTGTCCCAACCTTCACATTCCTCTCTCTCCCCCATCCACCACCCAGCACACTGGCACACCCTCTATGCCACCCCTTTGGCCTGTTGCATGAAAACATGACCTACACATTTGCTCTGAGAATTCCATATGAATTGGCTTGTGAAAATGACTCCCACCTTATGCAAGTCCCACTTTGTGAATTCTTCCATTCCTTAAGATTTATCTTATTTAAATGTCTATCCTTAGGAAAAATTGGGAATGTCTTGAGGGCAAAAAGAGAACTTATTCAGTTTGTATTTTTAGCAGCTTGTGGTAATGCCTGGCACAGGGTGGTAGGCAGTCAGTAAATATTTAGGGAATGAACTGGCCTTGATTTGGTATGTCTGTTTTCATCCTCTTGCCAGTTTCACGTGTTTGTTTTTATTAGTATCCATGATTAATCCATATCATATTTTCTTTTTGACCTTCACTATGTTTCAGTCTTGACATACTGAAATTAGAGCCCCTGGCTTGGAGCCAACCACTACTTCAGTTATGTCTTTGCTGGTGGATTGAAGATGTTGTGTGTTTCTCATGGCTCTACTGTACCATTTAGAATCCCTGAGAAGCAAGTTCACTTTTTCAGAGTCAACAGCCCAGAGTCTGGCCTCCAAGCCTCTTCTGAAAAGTTGATTTATAGGTTTATGGAAATGTTTGAAACAGGAGAAGGCAGCATGGGTAGAAAGTTTCCAGGGTGGGAACTCCACCCTCAAAGCCAGGGGGGTTAGCCCCTCCCTGGAGGGGAAGGTGGCAAGCGCCTGAAGGTGGAGAGGGGTGGAGCTGGCCCAGGCTCTGCCCATGAGCTGGGGGATTCTGCACCTTCAAGGTGCCCAAGGAACTCTGGCCTCTACCTCTACCTCTGCCTGTGCTCCCCTCCCCACCCACCAAATGCATAAGGCAGTTCAAACACCATATGCTGCTGCTTGGGGTTCTGAGGCTGCTTAAACATGGAGGTTTTATCAGAGGGAGGAGTACATTTATTTTCAACACTTCATCAACAAACATTAAACTTGACCTGTTTTTACTCAGACTCATAGGAAAGGGAAAGCTAGTTCAGTTCTGCTCCTGTGCTGAAAAACAAGAACGTGCACATTTCTGCCTTCTGGGATAGAAGTAGTGCCAGGTAGATCCACCTTTACTGCTGCAAATCTCAGAAGTTTATATCTGCATGTCTGTCTTTGATGTTCCCTTTTACTAGAAGCCCCAAGCACAGAACCACATCTATAACAGGTTGTTTTCTGGATGCAAGTAACAGAAATCCAACCCAAACAGGCATCCATAGAAAGGATATTCAGTGGTTCTGCAGGGTCTACGATGTCATCAAGGTGTCAACTTCATTTTCCTTCTCAATGTGCCACCCTTAGCATTAAGCTTCATCTTAGGCTGGTATCAAGATGGCAGCAGAAATTCCGGATATTGGACTCAGCCCTGAAGACATCCAGAGGAAGGAAGTGGGACCATTGCTTCTTGGCACTTTCTCTTAGTGAGGAAAGGTTTTCAGAAAGACCGTAGAAGGCTTTACCTCATGACTTTGAGCAGTGTTGGGTCACCTGTCCATTCTTGAAGCCACTGCTGGCAAGGGAAGGATGTTCCCATTGATCAGCCCATCTTTAGAGCTGAGACACCTACTGCCCAGAAAAAGATGGATGAATCTCTGAACAAAGATCAGAATTCTGCTAGGGAGTAAAAAAGAGGGAATAAATGCTATGTGGACAGTTAACAGTTTCCTTTACAACTCAAAATAAGCCATAGAATTGGTTTTATATATACTCTAGTGATTTTCAACCAGTTTTGAGCTATGCTATTCAAGTAAAATTTTACCTAGAAAAATAAGCAAATACAACTGATGAAATCAGAGCAGCTGTGATTGTAAACCCCAGGAGGTGGTCCCCTAGGATCATACTTTGACAGTCACTAGTAGAGTACTTCTGGTATTTAGATCAAACAGTTTTCTCTTCCTTGTCTCCTTGCATCCTTATGACATCCTTATGACATCCTTAGTTGTATTGTGTGGGACAAGAGGTCAGCTGGCAAGAGAGGGCCAGTATTCAGAGTCCAGGCAAGCAGGGGCATTCAAGGAAGGGAAGAGGGCTGGGAGTAGCAGATTTGGGCACATGAGACCAGAGGCTGAGATGGCAGGGAGCCAGGAAGAGAAGCTCCTCTGAGTCGGGTGGTGAGCTGTGGTCCCAGGCCTGACTCGTTCACTCTCTGCCTGCATGGTGTGGGTGGCCGTGGCCCATGGGTGGTATTTGCATCCAGGAGGAAGTGAAAGGCTTGTTGAGGCAGGAGCACAGGTGCTGGGTAGGATTACTTCACAAATGGCAGACAAGGCATGCAGGTCAAAGGCTCTAAGGGCTTCATTTTGGGATAGATGTAAGGTTGCCACATAAAATACATGACACCTAGTTACATTTGACTATCAGATAAATAATGAATACAATTGCAACATAATAGTCCCAAATATTGCATGGCACATACATATATGAAAACATCCTACAGGGCGCCTGGGTGGCTCAGTGGGTTAAAGCCTCTGCCTTCGGCTCAGGTCATGATCTCAGGGTCCTGGGAGGGAGCCTGCTTCCTCCTCTCTCTCTGCCTGCCTGCTGCCTGCTTGTGATCTCTCTCTCTGTCAAATAAATAAATAAAATCTTTTTAAAAAAAAGAAAGAAAGAAAACATCCTATAAAATTCGAGATATAGTAAGACATCACTCATTGTTTATCTGAAACTCATATTTAACTGAGGCTATATATTCTTATTTGCTAAATCAACACCCCTACATGGGTGGGAAATGAGGGGCCTCCTGAAACATTAGAAGCTCAGAGCTGATTTTGTTCCCGTGGTCTCCATTCTGAGTCACAGGGTAGCCAAGACCTCTAGTTCTACCCAACCATACTTTCATCAGAAAAGCTCTGTCAAAAAAAGAAAAGAAAAGAAAAGAGAGAAAGAAAAAGAAAAAAGAAAGAGAGAAAAGGAAAGAGAAGAGAAGCTCTGTCAGGTCGGAGGTACCTGAAACCCGTGTTATCGATGCGGATACCCGAATGCCCCCACGGCCTCCAGGGGTCCTGAGGCTGAGCCCAGCTTGGGAAAACTGCTTCCGCTTTTAAGTTCCTGAGGGTGAAGATGTCACTTTGTTTATTGCATTCAATAAATATTTGTTGAGTGAAGGAGTGAATGAATGAATGACTCCTCCCTTAGGAATCCAGTGTTTATCTAGTGCAACCCAGGAACCCCAAAAGCACAGGCATCTTTCTTTCTCTTTCTCTTCTGGTCATGAGACCCGGGGGAAGGACTTGGGTGGAAGGCGTAATGGCAAGTCTTGGAGAACAGTGGGAAGGGAGGGTAATGGCAAGACGGGGCAGGAGGGAGTAGAGCTACGGCTGGGGCCCACCAGGCAGGGGGCAAGAGCATCTGCCTGGGGAAGTAGGCCAAGTGTTTAATCACCTCCTTGGGCAAAGAGACTTGCGATCTCAAGTTGAGAACAGGTCTAGTTATTTTCACAGGATTCCTTTAGAGTCCAACTTGGCACGTGTTCCTTTGCGGGGCGAATGATGCTGAACCTGGAGTCTTCTGACCAGGGTGCTTAAAGCCTGTTGGAAATGCTTCAGTGGAACTTGGTGGGTGGCAGGTAATGGCCATTTTGCTAATCTTGGTAATTTCCCAGATCTACAGGGTACTTGGGAGCAGCTATTGCCTACATCATCTACTCGGCAGGCCGAGCTGTGTAAAGACTAGATTGCTGTCCCAAAACTTTAAACCCATGATGGATCCAAATGTCTACTTTTCCCCCATTTAGACATGCTCCAGTGCCGACATTTTCCCTAATACAAAGAGCTATAAAGTATCTTTTTTATTTTTTATTTCTTATTTATTTTTTTCAGTGATCCAAGTGTCTTTTTAAAAAAAATTCCAATTTCCTATTTTCCTGGCAAGAGGCTTTGCCTTAATGGACGAGAACCTGCTTCCAAGCCAAAGTGAGTTTTTGCCGAGTGACGTCACGGCCGCCTAGTGCTCTGACTCTCAACTAAATTGCAGGTCCCCTCAATCTGTTCCCCCATCTGTGTAGCAGGGATGCTGCCACAGGGCCGCAGGGCTCTGGGAAATGCTAGAGCTCTCTGGAATTCCAGCAGCATAAGGTTCCTCAGCAGGGCTCCAGGTCAAGAGTGGTAAGAAGAACATCGACTCCCCTGGCTTTTCCTTTGTGACTTCAGTTCTGTCCCTCCTGTCCTCGCCTCCTGCAAGCTCACACACACCGTTCTGGGCACACTGCGGAACCTAGTGCTTCAAAGCCATGGCGCAGAGTGCCTGCTTCGTGACCGCTCTTTGGTCTCCTGTGGTTTCGTTAAATCTGGAAGGTGTCATTGGTACTCCAGGGCAATAGCAAGACCATCCCCACAACCCTGAACTTAGAAACAAAGACGACAAGTTTATATGTGGAGAATGAAGCTCGTACATAGATCATACACAGTCAAATACCCAGCCCCAGGAATACCCAAGTTAAGAAATTTTCTGCAAAATCATGGAATCCAAAACTCGAATCATAGTAATCTTGGAGAGAATGGACCAAAATGTGATTATGCCCTTAATTCAGAGAATAAAAATCAACACTTATTGATGTTACAGTATGCAGTTTGGAGAAAGGGGTCTGAATAGAAGGGTAGTTAATGCAGAGAACAGATAAGGAAACCTCCAGGAGCTGAAGTTAGGGATGCCTTTTCGAGTGTTGTCCCATGTGGGGAAGTCTCAGCCAAGCAAACAGTTTTCCTCTGCAAAGCCCCAGTTGGAGTGGGAGAGCATGTGGAGAGTACCTTAGCTGGGGGACCCTCATGTGCTCACCTGGTTCTCCTCGTTCTGAAGCTTGCCTTCCTCTGCATCCTGTACGTAGGGAAAGCAGGCACTGAGCAAGTCGATGTCAGTACCCTGTCCACGTCATAATTGTATTTCCAATTAAAAAATAATGAATGAGTTTTCTTGGCTGGTAACTATTTATTTACACTTGAGAGGCAGACACTCTTTCAGTATACAGACCAAACTCATGTTTCTGAGCCTGGGAACAGGAAGACATGAATGAGGGAAGTTGACCAAGATCAGGGTGACCTTGTGGCATCTCCTTGACCTACAGGCAGCCTTCCCTGGCCACATCCTTTACCTTTGCACCTGCTCCCACACAGTGACACTGGCACAGCAATGGCAGGATCTTAGGAGACAGTGTGTTCATCCTCTTCCTTGCTCCTCATCTCTCAAGGTCATCACAGCAGTGCCCAGGTAGAACCTCCATTTGATGATTTCCAGGCTAGTTCCTTTAAATTTCAGCCATCTCTTGTCTTCTTTTCTCTCTACTTCATTTCTCTCCCACCCCTTTTAACAGCCCAGATGGCACAGGAGGTCCATTGAGAGTGTGGACACTGGTCTATCAAACTCCTTCAATCTTTCCTTCTCCTTAATTCTGATCTCCTGCCTGGAAGAGGACAAGTGAGGATTCTCTTTTCTCTCACTCCTATGACTTTGACTTGCTTCTCATGACTATCATCTGAGTCCTTTCCCACAGCGAGCCTGGGAAAAGGGGATGCTCAGAGAGGCACACAGGCTGTGCTCCATGATCTTTTGGTTTCCTCTGAGGATACGGTCTCTACACCAGCCACTCCAGCCCTGACTCCTGGAAGCCCACTGGAAGGGAGGGAGCAGAGACTGGTCTCTACACAGTTTAGACCATTGCCAAACTGGGGAGTCGGTGGGGCCTCAATGGAAACACCGGATTTCCTATTGTACACCCGTGCCCACTGCACCCCACCCCGTAAGTTGCTTCCCCCTTCTTGAAACCTTGTGTTGTTTGTTTGGGTTTTTTTCCTGCTGTTCCAAAGAGCTTTTATTCAGTAAGATATATTTCTTCTTGTCTTCTGGAAGAGCTGAACTGTGGTTATAAGCACACGAATGTAAAACCACCCCAGGGCCCCCCTTCCTCCCTTTGTCTTGGCAGATATTCAAAATCTGATAAAGCAATTTGGCCCATCTCTTCTGCAGTTCAAAACTTCCATGTGTTGCCTATATGCTTCTAAATGAGGCTAGCGACTCCCTCTTTGTCTTGCTAACTTAGCTCCGAAGTCCAGGAAAATGCTAGAACCCGAGAGAAACATAGTAGAACCACTTCATTTGGCTGATAAAGAAACTGAGGCTCAAAGATGCTGCATGACCTGCCTGGGGACCTACAGCTAGCTAATGGCAGAGTATATTGCTGGCTATTATAAATATTTGAATCATTGCTAATTAGTGATGAAGTCAGATCCTGCGCAGTTACATTCTAAGAATTTAAATATAGGGAGTAGATTTTTTAGCCACAAGTCTTGATAAATATTTCTTGATAAATATTTCTCTCTTCTTTAAAATTGAAGACTGGATGTAGTAATCCCTGAGGTCCCCTCTAGGTCCTTATCTTCTATAATTTATATGGGAACACCTCTTTCATCCCCTAAAGCCCCAGCATAGACCTTGTAAAGCCTCACTTTCCAGAATCCATCATATGGCCACAAATGTATCATTTCATGGCCCTTCACACACTTTATTTAACAATCTCTTTGTCCAGTAAACCACAGCCTCCACAGGGCTGTTCATCATTTCTTCTGTAGCTTAGCATAATCCCTGGCACAATTGACTCTTGTTGCATGAAATAAAAGTTAGATCAACTTCTGTCTCATATGCACAGTCACTGGTCTAGAGTCAGCCAAGTAGATAGTTAAAAATTAACCAGTGGTTTGTTCTTAGAAAACATAAGCCAACCTAAAGGAATCATAATCATTTGTATTTGCAATGTTTCTCAACTAGTTGTGGGTTTTGCCACAACTCCGGGGGCTGCATAATGGTGCTAATAAACCATTGGATGAATTCATGTGTGCTCTTAGCTCTTTCAGAGGCAAAAACATGCACTGTTGTTGTTGTTTTGATGACCCAAATCAAAGTAGAAACTTAATGATAGCTGCTAACTGACAAAGTTGTAGGGCTAAAGTTGAAGCATTCAGGGTTATATTCTGGATCTTGAATGTGAGGGTAAAAGAGTAAATTAAAGCAATATGTTCATTAGGGATTTTGTTCACCTATAACAGATTGTCTAATTAACAAGGCTTAAACAAGGTAGGGGCCTGTTTTTCTCTCTTTTAATAAGTCTGGAGGAAGAATGTCTAGGATTGGTACAGATGCTCAAGGATGTTTGCATTATGGTTGGTCACAAGATGGCTGCCAAAGCTCCAGCCATCACATATGAATTTTAAGCAAGAAAAAAGAAAGCGTGCCCATAAAAAAAGAACCTTTCTGGTACCCCTACCAAACAACTTCATAGGCTAAGATTGTATGTTACAGCCACCCCTCTCTGAAGGGGCACTAAGAAACATAGTTTTTTGACTGGATATTTGTTCCTTAAACACAGATGGACTTTTGTTAGGAAGAGGAGAGAAGAAATTTTAGGTAGGCAGCTAGCCACAATTCCCTCTTTTGATTACTCAAACATACCCTTCTTTCCATGCATGGATAGATTCCCCATTCCCAAAGGAGGGAATTCCCAAACCTCATCCAGTTAGTCTATCAAGATTAGAACCCTGGATCTCTGGGCGATGTGTGATCCCTTCCATCAGTTCCAGATATAACTCCTTGTGACCAAGCCCTGACACATCTAACCTGCCATACTAGAAAAGATACAGAATAACTATAATAAGAACTTCTACTTATAAAAAGAGGGATGGAAAACACAGTAGTCACTCTCCATAGCAATGACCAAATCCTCAGGAGCAAGAACAGCAAGAGTTCAACCCCTCCCCCTTGAGGCAGTAACTCCTGTTCCTTGTCCTCCATGGCCCTCGCCTCTCTTTGGGAGGTTATTCCTCATTCATTGTTTTCCATGACCACATCTGTGGTAGTTTGCAAAGACACCCTTTCTGGGGGCTCTACACATTACCGGTTTCTTGTAGATGTGAATTGCCTAGGGGAGGGAAAGAGAGCAAGAGTAATGAGATTGTTGTGGGAATTGAACCATTCCAGGTGTTACAAACCAGGTTTGGGGTTTTGACAGTACAATTCCCCAACAACTCAGTAGGCTCCTGGTCAATTCCTAATGATTTGTTTCTTTATATCTAGCTTAAGAGTTCTGCCTATCTCCCTAAATTTTCACTTAACATATACTACTTAATGTGCACTGTGGGAAGAATTGAAACAATGGCTTCTGGGGGGTAATCTGGCAACCGGCTTACACAACCTCTGTCCAGGTAGGGTACGCTCCACCCCCTTCTGATAAAGTAGGTTTTCTCAGTCTTGTAGGGTCCAGAATACCAGCCTTTCTGGCAATTTAGATTGCAGGCTGAATGTCCAGAGTACCTTCCTTAGGGGCACCTGGGTGGCTCAGTCAGTTAAGCATCCAGCTCTTGATTTCAGCTCAGGTCATGATCTCAGGGTCATGAGATTGAGCCCCGCATCAGGCTCCGTGCTCAGTGGGGAGTCTACTTGAGATTTTCTCCCTCTGCCCCTCTCCACACTCTCTCTGTCCCTTAACCAATTAATTAATTGATTAATTAAATGATTTCCTTCCTTAGCAAAGTGATATTTCTTCCCATCTGACTTGCTGGCTCAGTTGAGAAGCTCTGGACTTTGCTGAGAATGACAAATTATCTATCCATATTCTAAGAGTTTCCTGCCATCTTCTCTAATACCACAGCCTCAATCAACACATCAATGACTTTCCAAGGTATAGCAGGTGGCACTTTAACCAAATATTTTGCATTAAATATCTAGGGTCACCTTTCTAGTTTGCAAAAATCCAAGTTCTTGACATCTGTTTCCCTCCCTTCTTTTCTCATCTGATTCCATGTTTTAGATTCTATTACTTTTAGTTCCCTCACTTCTAGGTATCACATTGTGTTATTTGTTTGGGGATTAATTCAGCTAGTTAGTCAGATTTGGAAAAATCCAAATGACAATGATTAAACAACATGGGGATTTACTTTTTCTTTTCATTTCTGTTCTCATAAGTAATGCTGGTGGAAGCCGCATACAGCAATTTCTACTTTGGCCAGAACTATGCTGTATACTATTGAAAGGCCGAGTTTTAGTTGAATATATCATGCCCAACAAAATAAAGGGAGAAGAGAGAATGGATATTAGATAGAAAGTCACCGGCTTCTGACACAAGGTACCTATTTATTTATTACACAAGGCCCATTGGTGGTAGTGGAACAGCGATTACAGGACGGAGTGCTAGCCTCCATGACCAAATCTGATTAGACTTAAAATCAGCCTCGCTAGTCCTTAATTAGCCTCTCTGATTTTGTCATTTATCTGAGTTTCTAAGAAGGATATACTAATAATATCTCCCTACAGTATTGTGGCAATTAAATAAGGTAATCCTTGGAAAGTGCTCATTTAGAACAGTGTCTGAGTGTGATTATACCCAGAAAACATTAGCCATTAGCCAGTGTTGGTAAAAATAGGGTCAGATGCCCATGGTTTATAGAGAATGAGACAATGGGGAAGCATTTAGCTCAGTGGGGGCATTTCCCCCTCATTCCCTCTTTTGTAGCCACTCCTATCCCCACACCTAACCCCTAGGCAGCCAAGCAGGCTCTCACCTCAGGGTCTTGGCACACGCTATCTCCTCAGCAGGAACAGCCCTCCTACAGAGATTCTCTCATCTCAGCCCCTCACTGTATTTAGGTCTCTTCTCAGACAGCCTTTCTTAATCCCTTCATATTTCCATCATTCACTAAGCTCCGACACTACCATAATTCTCTTCATAGTATCAATACCCATCTGACATTATAGTATTTTATGTTTACTAATTTGCCACCATCACAATACAGGCTTCATGAGGCTTTGTAGGAACATTGTCTGTTTGGTTTAGGACCCTGAATGTGACAGACACTCAATGAACATTTGTTGAATGAATAGTAAATATTTAATCAACATTAGTTGATTTAATCAACATTTACTTTTAAAATGTGAGATTTTCTAAAAGTCAAAAGAGGAATCCAGGGGCACCTGGGTGGCTCAGTCGGTTAAGCAACTGCCTTCAGCTCAGGTCATGATCCTGGAGTCCTGGGATCAAGTCCCACATGGGCTCCCAGCTCCATGGGGAGTCTGCTTCTCCTTCTGACCTTCTCCTCTCTCATGCTCTCTCTCTCTCTTTCTCAAATAAATAAATAAAATCTTTAAAAAAAAAAAAAAAGAGGAATCCAGTCCAGAAGAAAAGAAGACTAAGGAACTTGGAACTTAGCAGAGTTCAGAATAGGAGGACATCATAAATTCAGGACAATCGCAAGAGGGAGTTAGTACAAGACAGCCCAGTATGAATCTGTCTTTGAATAAGGTCTGGATAAACTCGAGGACCCTCCTGTACAACCAGTTTCAGGATTTAGCCTCTGGATTTCAGGTGACTCGGGGGATGTGACTTTGGCCGGATGATTGATTTCACTTCGTTTGGTGTTTCTCCATCTTTTGCATTATTGTTCTACTTTCCTCACCCTGGAGCAAAAACTTAATTTAATTTAAATTCTAACACAAAATATTAGATACTAAGGGGTAAGATTCTGTCATAATAGGATTGAGCTATGCAGGCAGGCACTAACCATTACAATATCTAAGGTTTGTTGGCCTCCTCAATCCAGAACTACTTTTCACCCCCTTGTGGGTGATATTGCCCTGCTAGGCATGCATAGCGTAGCTGAAAGAGGATCTGAGAAAGTTGGTAGATTCTAAACACAGTATCAAAATCTGTTAAGAAGCATTAATTCTGAATTTTGAATGGCTAAGGCTGTCAGCTTCAGGCAAGTCAAAATTAATTTAAATTATCATGGCTGTTTGCTTTGAGATGGGACTCTAATTGGAGAATTATATATGATAGATAAAAGTGAACTGGAACATTCAGCAGTCCTTCATGTCCACAAATTCTGCTCCCCATTGAAATTGATCTTCAGAATGAGAAGCATTTAGACCTCTTCACAGATCAGCCACTGAGGGATATTGGTATTTGTAACTATTTAATTTTTGAGTTGCAAAGTGTAGGAAACAAATCAAGGTAAAGTTTATTTTCATTTAAAGGGTTTGTTTTTGTTTTTGTTTTTTAGTTTAGTATTGCTTTACTTTTCTTCCTTTTTTTAAAGTAGCTAAATTTTTTAAATGTAATTTAATGTAAGGATTGTTGTAGTTATTTGGGTTAAAGAGGAGGGTAATAATGCAGCCCTATCTAGTGTCTGAAACTAAAACCAGGAATGCTATGGAGAAACCAATGTTCTCTCCCCAGTCTTGCACCTCTGCCTTCTCCTAATTAATTTTATTTCTTGGCAGGATGGCTTTATTTGCTACTTTGTTACTCACTTTACAGCAGGTAGAACATTGCCATCTAGAGCCCCTGGTTCAGAAGTTATAGTTCTCTTCAAGACTAGACTCTCTCTCTCTCTCTCTCTCTCTCAGTCCCAGCACGTAGCTCTCAGGGAAGAACTCCGNTCTCTCTCTCTCTCTCTCTCTCTCTCTCTCTCTCTCTCTCTCTCTCTCTCTCTCTCTCAGTCCCAGCACGTAGCTCTCAGGGAAGAACTCCGTTCCAGCTTGTATGAGTTCCCCAGCTCTGGACCCGTCACCAGGGGCCAGGGGAGGTGGGTGGCGATGGCTTATATTACACAAACATGGCTTCCAGGAATGTACCTTTATCAATTCTGTTGAGAGGGTTGTCATAGACTTATTACACACTGAGTTCCACTTATTTAGGCATCTCCCCACTAGACTATGAATTCCTTCAGGGTGAGGAATTTGCCTTATTGATGGTATATTTTCGGTGCCAAGTTCAAAGCCTGTTCTTAATTGACGTTCAGTGAATATGTATTGAATGAATACAAGTTGACAGCAAGAAGGAAAATTCTTTAGGGTTTTCTTCAATCAGATTTATTTAATGAGCAACTTATCTAAGATATTTACCCTTATTTCATATGTATGGGACCATCTGAACTGTGACTAATATCCTGAGTCATTGACCATTAAAATTGTAATTTTAAAGGATATTTAAAAAATTGTTTTAAATGATGGAGAGTCTACAAGTTGATGGCACTGTGCTGGGGTAGGGAGTACACCAATGAATGGGACACTGTCACTGTATTTGAGGACCTCACTGTTGAGTTTGACAGACCTTGGAGGTCACTTAGCTTAAGTTTCTCATTTTACAAATGAGAAAATGGAGACTCATAAAGATTGCTAGACCTGATGGAAAATGTTTGATTTATTCATAAGATTTTAATATGTCTGTGTGGAGTCACTTTGCAGGGAGAGGTGTTACTTATTTTGGCCAAAGGGAACATTCAGTTTTTGTACATTTATGGATTATCTTTTCTTTGATCTTGCATTTCTTTTTTAATAGGCATGTGATTATGTAGATGATATTTGCTAAGCTTTTGATTTATTTGGAACCTATTAATAGCTGGTACTCAAGTTCTTTGGAAGCTCAAAACTCACTATATTGGAAATTTCTTTATGGTTACTGAGTAATAAGTTCCCGTATTATTGACATGGCTTCTGACACCTCTCCCATTTATTATTATTCCTTGTTAAATCACTTCCTGAGAAGGCTAGAGAATGTTTTCCATCTGAGATGGCATAGTTTATGTTGACTTTCTCTGGGAGAAAGTGAAATTCAGAGAAGAGAATGAAAAGAGTCATTTTTCTGTGTTTACGAAAGATGGAGGTGAAAGTTTTCTTTGGTGGATTGGCAGTGGAATTCAATTAGCCTTTCATTGTGGGGATGTATTGTGTGCCAGACACTGTGCAGAATTCAGCAGGGGCCAGACTGCTGCCAGCTCTCACAGGGGAGACCTGCCTGCTGCAGCTGGCAATGCAGGGGGGATGCATCAAGAGTGGTCAAGGGCAAGCCATGGAAAGGCCAAGTCTCCTCACCCAGAAGCATGGAGAAATATTTCTTTGTAAGAGATAGCTTTGGGGTTGGACTAAGAGTAGGTCAGTCCCAACAGTTTACCAAAAGAGAAGTAACCAAAAGAGAAGTAGGTGGAGGGTGCGTAGGGACATGATCCCCTCTGAGGCTATGTAATGAAGATGGAATGATGGCCGAGCTTAGGAGGGGTATTGTTCTAAGCCAGAGCCTGAATCTCTCTGTGCTGTTGATTGGCTCTTCCTCTTCTGGGCATCACTGTCAGTCCTGGAATGGAGAGCTTTTCTGTGTATGCAGTTGAGCTGATCAAGGCAAATGGACATAGATTTTAACTTCCTAAAAATGTAAGCTCTTACATATGTCTTCCGAGGAGTCTCACTTAGCCTCCTGGTTGGATATGAGTTTGATGGGAGTTGTTCTAGAAAAAGTCATCTGATTTCCCTGGTGATCAGGAAAACTTCCTGGAGAAAGTCATTGTTCCAGAGGTTTCTGTCTGGGGGAAGGGTGTGTATGTGTGTGGCATCTGTGTATCTGTGTGTCTGTGTCTGTCAGTACGTCTGTGGATACAGGGTGGAGGGATCTCAGCTTGGGAACAAGGAGAGACATGAGTTTTCTGGCTCACAAAAGCAAACAGTCCTCCTGTGTTACAGGAGCCATGTGTTCTGTATCAGAGGGTTCATTGTTGTGACCGAGATTTTTTGCTTTTTCCTCTTCCAGGCATAAATGGGACCAAGTGAGGTCATGCTGTGGCTGCTGGAGGAATACCCCATTTCCGGGTCATTTGCATGGGCCCTGCTGTGAAAGGAACCAAACAAGAACTTGTCAGACACTTCCTTCCTTCTCTTGGTGAGCACTCCAGGCACTGTTCCACTGTTGTTCTGATTGTGTCCTGTCCTCTTTTTGCCAAAGCAAACAGCCCGGTCTCAAGTAGGCATCCTTTAGGCTCATCTGCCCGCCTGAACATGAACACAGGCAAAGCTGATGACAGCCAGGGTTCCCAAGGGACATGGGGCCTTCCAGGGTCCAGCCCCCAGAAGCAGGTCCTCTCATGATGTTGGTGTCTGGGAGTGAGCACCATGCCCATCACCCAGGACAATGCCATGCTGCACCTGCCCCTCCTCTACCAGTGGCTGCAGAACAGCCTGCGGGAGGGCGGGGATGGCCCCGAGCAGCGGCTCTGCCAGGCGGCCATCCAGAAGCTGCAGGAATACATCCAGCTGAACTTTGCTGTGGATGAGAGTGTGGTCCCACCTGACCGCAGCCCCCCAGGGATGGAAATCTGCACTGTGTACCTCACCAAGGAGCTGGGGGACACAGAGACTGTGGGCCTCAGTTTTGGGAACATCCCTGTTTTCGGGGACTACGGAGAAAAGCGCAGAGGGGGCAAGAAGAGGAAGACCCACCAGGGCCCTGTACTGGACGTTGGCTGCATCTGGGTGACAGAGCTGAGGAAGAACAGCCCGGCAGGGAAGAGTGGGAAGGTCCGACTGCGAGATGAGATCCTCTCCCTGAATGGGCAGCTGATGGTCGGAGTTGATGTCAGTGGGGCCAGGTGAGTGGGGGAGCGCCAGTTGGAACAAGGGCTGGACGGGGGACCCCTGTGGCTCCCTTATGTCTGCTGCTCCAATCTGTAGCTGCAGAGGTTTATGAGGCCTACTCTGGTAAGAAGCCTATGGCATTTATCCTATAAAGGGAAAATACACTAAGCTGAAGTATTGTGGTATTTATATTTTTCTTTTTTGCTTCGTTCTCTCTGAGAGGACTCAGACGAGTATTTTCTTTTTTCTTGAAACTTGGGTTAGAAATAAAAGAAGTGGTACATGACACAAGAGTATGAGAAATTTCACATTGAGTCAGACCCTCTTCCACTCAAACCAGCATCTCCCCGCCAGGTAGAGCGCCAAAGGTTGGGTCCTGGATATATTTCTATCTGCCCATCCCATGCCACCTTACTCAGACTCACAGTGCAGAAGCCCCTTGCGATGCTTAGAACTATCTTTGGACCACCAACCACCCCTGCCCTCGGCCCATTTCCCATCCTGGAAGATCCACTTGGGTGATGAGCATATGTCTGTTTTTCACCTCTGTGGCCACCCATCATGCCAGTAAGTTATGACTGGACTCTTGCTTTCCAGGTGAATCAGAGTCTCGAAGACCACCCTCAGCCTCAGTGATGTACTGGAAGGATTCAAAGGACTCAGAAAAACTCAGGGTTACAGTTTATTACAGTGAAAAGATACAGATTAAAATCAGCAAAGGTAAAAAGGTACACAGTGTGGGGTCCAGGAGAGAGAATAGGTGCGAGCTTCCAGTTGTCCCTCCCAGTAAACTGTACAGAAGGGCTCAATTCCAGCGGTGATGTGTGACAACATCTGTGGAATATTGTCAACCAGGAAAGCTCATGGCCTTGGCATCAGGGTTTTTCTTGGGGGTCAGTCACCCAGACATGGAGTGTCTATGTAGCTGACCTTAGTTATTCAGTGTCCAGTCCTTCCAGATTTCAAACTAATGCCACATGGCCAGGTGCCCCTGCCATAAATCACATTATTAGCATAAACTATCTGGTATCAGGCAGAATATTCCAGGGGTGTAGAGGTGACCTCCCAGGAGCTAGTCAAGAACCAGTTCTTTCTTTGGAATGTACATGGGTTGAATATCCCAGATATGCTGTGTTAACCCTTTACTGCACACCAGAGTTTTAGTAATGGGTATATATGGAAGAGACAAGAAAAAAGAAGTTTGAGGATATTCTGAGATGCATAACTTTTGTCAAGCTTTCATGGGCTCCTGTGAGGCGGGTTCCTATGTCCCAAGAGAAGAGACTCATGGAAATAGGGTCACGTTGAGAATCATGGTGACCTTTCACTGAGGAAGCCATCTAAACCAAAGAGACCCTGAAGGGAAGAAGCCAGAGCAAAAGTGTCTTAAGTTTAATCTTCTCCTTCCCTTCACTCTACCAGAGCTTTACATTGGCAGAAACCAGCCAGAAGCCAGTGGCAAGGGAGTCCACTGAAACTGTCCATATGTGGCAACCTGGGGCAAGAGGCAGGGTGGAGAATGGTGGAGAGTGGACACGGAGGGGCAACAAGAAGTCATCGGGCTCACATACTGTGGTCTAAGTTTAAGTGAGCCAATGCATGAAATAGTCCTAGCACAGGGCTGGCTGGCATGTGTGAGTCCTTACTCAGCAGGCTCTCACCAGTATTCTCTTTGGATTGCTTCTCTGACAGAAAAGATGTTCTTGACTCCTGGCTGGGTCCTGAGCTGGTGGTTATTGGGAGAAACTTCATTGTCAAGGAAGGGTGTTGAAGAGAAATGATACTATTTAAAATCGGAAATTGTTCTTAAAAAAGAAACAGGACTGTACACTGTAGTATTTGTTGGTGTTGAGAAGGTAACTCCAGTCCCTGGTGGCTGGGTCATTAGGGTTAGAAGAGGGATCAACAGGGGCGCCTGGGTGGCTCAGTGGGTTAAAGCCTCTGTCTTCGGCTCAGGTCATGGTTTCAGGGTCTTGGGATCGAGCCCCGAATCGAGCTTCCTAAACAGATATGAGAAAATTTATATTTGCAGCTGTCAGCTTTGAGGGGAGCTGTTTTGGATTCCAAAGGTAGAAGGAAGAGCAGGGAGGGGACATCCAGCAGGAGAGGATAGTGGTCAAGAACTCCAGCTCTGGAACCACACACACAGTTCTACCTCCTCAGGCTCCCACACTCATGAGCTGGTTGACCTTGGAAAAATCATCCCTCTTAGTGTCAGATTCCCTGTCTGTGACATGAGAATGAGGACACTATTGATCCATTGACTAAGTGATGCAATAATGCATATAAAGAGCTCAGCCTTGTGTTTAATACATAGTGCTCAATAAAACATTAGCCTTACAATGACTATTTTACATGGAGAGTGTTTGGAAAGACTGGGAGTTTCTTATCCAAGAGGTTGCTAGAATCTTTAGGATTTGGAAGAGTTTTTCCATACTGGATAAATTTTCTCATATCTGTTTAGGAAGCTCTTCCCATTGCCTGCTTAAGGCTGTGGAGTCTTTAAGAGGCAAAATTCTCTGTCCCAGGCTCTGAAAGTAAATCTGACCCTGAAATGAGTAGGCTTTCCAGCTACCAGGGGAGGAGTCTTTGATGATTTTAATTTATTCCTTGAAGGGAGTGATAGGATGATGCCCCCCTCCCCTTTTTTTGTTTTTTTCAAAGAAAGAAGATACAGAGGAATAGAAAGGTGATGGGCCCAGGGTCATGACAGAAAGTGAGAGAGAAAACTAGACTCCTTAATGGAGGCTCCAAGGAAGGGGCAAATATGATGTGATGGGCGAAGCAGTAAACTGAGTCTGGGATTCTGGGTTCTCTCCATAGGTCTTCTAGCAATTAGCTTTGAGACCTGTGTGTAAGTGTGTTGGGATGATGGAGTGAGGGTGGGAGGGAGGTGAGCTGCAGCTGCCTATGCTAACATGCTAGGAGTGAATCTCTGAAACATTTCGTTTGACCCACCTGAGCTGGTTTTATCATTCTAGAAGCTCAGAGAGGTGAAGCAGTGTTCCTGTGATGTCACAGTGATAACTGGCAGAGCTGAGAGACTCAGTTTCTCTCTTCTGACTCTCAGCCAGGAGTGGTATCTGATCCAGCACACCATTCCACTTCTGTGTGGTCAGGAAGAGCTATTTGGATGGATGTGGTCAGGGGGCATCTGGACTGAAAAAGCTGAAGCTGAGAAGCTTGGAGAATGGAAATAGGAGAAAAGGTTGGGGAACAGGTCTATGAGATTGCTAATTGTTATGCCTGGGTGTTCTCAAATGTACCTGGGATTTAATCAAGTATGATAAGACATGCACACAGGGAAATACTGTCATAAAGGGAGAAGTTTACACTCAGAGATCACTAGGGCTATATGGAGAAACACCAGTGTTAGTCAGGAGGCAGGGGGAGAAAAGTGGAGAGCGTGGCCCAAAGCCTTTATTGGGGTTTTCGAGTTTTCAAGGGAAGGTTTGGGTGAAGCATGGTAGCTACTCTGAACAACCTTAGGATTTGGTAGTTTGAATAATTTCAGTAAATTCTGAGTTATAGGATGGTCTCTGGTTATCTAGTGCCTCTCCCAGGGTGACTTAGAAGCAATATTGTCTTGAGGTATGAGAGTCTCACAAAGGAGAGAGTTGGGTTGTGTGTTCTGGATTGGTCGATTTGTATATCAAAGGCACACTCTCAGGGGAGTGGTTTGCTATTTCTAGGAATTGGCTAAGCACTAGGAGGGTCAGTCTCTCTGGGATCAAGGTCCCAAATGCTGGAACATCAAGAATACAGAAAATAAGGAAATAATAGTCAAGGCACTGGGCTTCTGGAAATTTTCCACAGCAGTACATCTCCCAAACATAAGTTTCTCACTAGTGAACAGTCATGTCTCTGAAATTCCTCTCTCTGATGGTACAGTTATGTGTCTTTGCTGGATGGTGAAGATCTCCCCAGAAGCCACAGACATGCAGGGATGATAGAAGGAAAAGACCAGGACCCACTGGTTGGTCTTCAAGAGAAGTATGAAAGTGAATCAAAAGTAATGAGGAAGGACTCCTAGAGTCCTGAGCTCCCAATGCTCATAAAAACCAAGAGGTTAACAAGACAGAAGGAGACTAGTTCAGTTTTCCAAGGTTCCCTCCCTAGTTCTCTGGTGCAATTGTAAGAAGTATCATTGATTAAGCAGGTGCTACCATAGTGGACATTATGCCATCTACTATCTCATTTTAGACCTACCACAACTCTATAAAGGACAACTGTAAATGAGAAATCTTGGCCGCAGTGGCCGTGTAACTTGCCCAAGGTCACCTAAGGAAGAAGCCGAACCAGATCTGCCACCATGGCCTGTGCTCGGAACTCCTGTGCTGTACTACCTCAGCTCTGCCCCCAGAGCTAGACGCTGGTCCTTGCCACATGGTCCGGTGCTTAATTTCACAGATGGTTTTCAGCTTCACAAAATATCTCCACAGTCTAATGACAGACACCAGGGAAGAAAATGACTAGAACACTACAAGGCTTCCCCCTACCTAAACTGACAAGGGAAACAGAAGCCCCCCACTCCATCTTATAAAAGGAAACCCAATTTTAATAGAGAACCCTTTGGAAAACATATCTAGGCAGAACTTTAGGACTAGAAGCACTTTCAGATTAAGTATCAAGGAATTTAAAGTGTTTTGAATGTTCTTGAGATGCTCCCTTTCACTCTAAGTGGCTAACAGTTTCCTATAACACTAAATTTTCCACATACCTATGTACGTTTTGTCCTAAAAACTGGTGAATACAAACTAGGGTTTTGTAGAGACCCCAGTGTATCTCTGCAAACAGCAACCTCAATTAATATGCATCCCCTTACTTGTCAGCGTAAGATGTCGGGTGTCCGCGTACTCACATCACATCCTACCCCACCAGTATGATACATTAGTTGTCCACAGCATCGCTTGGAATTATAATATGAGGCACTTTCTTGGGCAATCCATTCTGTTCCTTCTCTTGAGTTTGATTTTGAATTCAATACTACCTTAGATGATGTTGTGGTTTGAACTGTGTCTTCTAGTCACCCACCTACCCCCCATTGCCAAATTCATATTTTGAAGTCTTAAACCCCCAGCACCTCAGAATATGGCCTTGTTTGGAAATAGGGCGATTACAGATGTAACTAGTTAAGATGAAGTCATCCTGGAGTAGGGTGGGCCCCTATCCAGTAGGACTAGTGTCCTACAACAGATTTGGATGCAGACATGCACACAGAGAGAGCATCAAGTGAAGATTGTAGTTACTTTGCCACAAGCCAAGGGAACGAGCAGGAGCTAGGAGAGAGGCCTGGAATGGATCCTGCCTTGATGCTTTAGAGGGAGCAGGGCTCTGCACACACCTTGATCTCAGATTTTAGCCCCGAGAACCATGAGACAAATTTCTGTCACTCGAGCCATTTGGTGTGTGGTACCTCATTATGGCAGCCCTGGCAAACTAATCCATTTGGCACTTTGACTCTGTCACCTATGGCTTGTCAATGATTCGGGCCATTTCCTCCCTGACAAGAGTTACTCTGGAAACCAGAGAGCGTGGTGGATGTTTTTGGAAGAGGCCTCTCTGAAAATTGTGGGTGTGCTACGTGTGGGAGGAGCAGGTGCAATATGTGGAAGATGAGGTCATGGTTTGCTTATTTTAAAAATTAGCCTAGAGTCAATCTGTAAACTTCATCCCCCGGAGAAAGAGCAGAGAACTCAGAGCTACGGGTTTGACATCCTTCGGCACCCCAGAACCAGTTCCAAAAGTAAAGCTGTGACTGGCCCCAAAATCACAGACCCCATTCTGCTTTCTTACTGGGTGATATTCCTCAGGTCTGCAGTTTGCTTCTAGCCACTCTCTCCCAGCCCCTGCAGCTCTGGGAGCCCCTTATTCTTTTCAGTGGTAACAGCCCCATCTTGCAGGCACAGCTGGTAACACACAGAGGAAAGTGTTTGCAAGCTCTTATCATACCTACTCTAGGGAAGATGGGATTTTCTGGAATGTTCTATTTACTTTTGTTTGGTGGCGGGAAAACTGAGAAGGTTTTTTAGAAGATTTCCTACAAGGAATACTTTGTAACCCCAGTCCCTGCCTCCCTCGGCCAGCTTTCTATAAGTAAACCAGATCTGTTCCCTGAGGACAGATTGTTCCAAATTGGTAACAAAATATGGAATTAATTAAAACATAACCCACACAACAAAACAAATAGCCTTTTCTGAAAAGTAAAAGGGCCCATGTTTCACTTAAAATGTATTTTCCAGGATGTGAACCATGACTGGACTTTTTTGTACGTTAATAAACACTTTTTTGTACGTGAATAAACAGGAGAGGAGCATAGTGCAAAGAACATGGAGCTCAGAAAGATGGAACTGGCTTCCAGGCCTACTCATTGGTTGTGTGACTTTGGGCAAGTTACCTCAGCCACAGGAGCCTGATGCTATTTCCCCAATATGGTCATTTCGTGAATTGGATAAGATAATTTAGTTAATGTACTGAAGAGGCATCTGGCGTATGGTAGATATTCAGTCAAAGCTAAGTTTAACATCCGTCCTGGTCAGCCTCAGGCCATCTGAACCCAGAGCACAGCGTGCAACCGAGAAGAGGCCTTTCAGTTAGAGGGACAGAGGAGAGCCTCAAACGTTACCCATGCACTCAGCAGGGAAGAGAATAATCTGCAGCCCTGAAACCAGGGTGAAATCAAGTACTGAGCAACTGGAAAGGCATGGGTACCCACCAATTGGAAAGGATGCTGGTTCCCTGAAGGAACAGGGTTCTGGAACCAGAGTGCGCCTTTGAGTTACCGGCACACGAGAAGTCTGTGTGATCCCAGGAGACAGGTCAGGGTGCTAAGCTGGCTGGAGGGCCCAAAGGGCTCTGGGCAATTGGCCAACTAGCACAGGAGCATTACATTACATACTGGGCAGACAGAGTTTCAGCCCTGACCACGGGTGACCTTCAGCACAGTACCCTTTGCCTTTAAATTGTGCGTAAAATTAAATTTAGGGTTGTTACAAGCTCAGGCTCTGGTTACCCATAGCAACCTTGAGTTCTCTCTAGGTTATAGCAGATTTTAAACAGAGTGTCAAGTGCTGCTAGAAGGTGTAACTTGGAGAAATGACTGCAGGTAGTGATGTAGGAGATGCAGGAAGGAAGAATTGCCAATTATACCTTTATAATACAGTCTCTGGGGCCATTCGGCATGAACGTCCTGCCTACCTGAATATGCCCAAAGGCACCGGTGCTCTATTCAGGATGGTATATATAGTAAGAGGTGGCATCACGGTGACCTAGAGACATTCAGGCAAGGTTAAATTATATTCAGCTTGCTGTTGAAGAAGGCTGAGAAGCGTGTCATACACTTTAGAAAGATTTCCATTACAGAAGGTTAAAAGGAAAACAAGTTTCAGCATTTAAAATTCAATTATCTGGAAAACTCGTCATGTGGAACAGCCCATTCCCCAAGGATGCCATGGAAATGAAGCATTGCAGGACCTTATGTTTGTGCCCACTTCGTTCGTAGCCTGCTTTCCCCACATGCTATCTCATACCATGACCGGTTTCTGGAAGGAATCCCAGAGTTCATTCAAGTCCAACCAAGAAGGAAACTGAGGCTCCAGGGCATGGCTTCCTGGAGTCTAGGACCTTCTTAAGAAAAGAGCAAGAACTAGAATTCAGGGC
Source organism: Ailurus styani (assembly GCA_002007465.1). Classification (NCBI taxonomy): domain Eukaryota; kingdom Metazoa; phylum Chordata; class Mammalia; order Carnivora; family Ailuridae; genus Ailurus; species Ailurus styani. The sequence goes on from LNAC01000007.1 coordinate 2,173,850, forward strand.
CTCTGACTCAAATTCTAGAACTTTTTCTTCAACATTACAAACAGTAACCAATGAAATTAGATTTTTTTTTACAGTCTACTGTTGACAGTAAAACCAAATAAGAAATCAAGTTTTTCTACATATTTCTACCCCATTCTCTAAATGGATGGTAATTACACCTAGAACCTTCCCTCTCAACAAGAGTTTAACTTTTAGTAGCTTCATGAATGTATTATTGATGGCCAGCTGTTGGACTGGACAGTGGGAGCTTGATTTTCCTCAGGTCTTCAGAACGCTTTCTGGGCAAGGCTGTGGAGAATCTTCCACTGTTGCCTGCCATCTTGTGGCTGAAGTCAAGCATGGTGCTGGGAATTTTAGTCAAATTTATTATTCATTAGGCTGTGTGGGTTTCTCAGCTGTGCTGTTCGGATGGTGTTTTCAGGCTTTAGAGCTCTCTCTAGCATGGCAGCATCTGAGCCATCCCTGAGAAGCAAGTGACTCAGGTGCCATCTCTCTCCACTCTGTGCCTGGTGTCCTCATGATGTCCCCAGGAGGTGCCATCCCGGTTCCCCGTGGTGTTCCCTCCTAACACTCCCAGCCCTGGCCCTCAGGTCCCTCACATGGGTCATGATCTGACGAACCCACTGCACTAGGCTCTTTGTGATGGGTGGTGGAGGAAATTGGCCTTCCCCAGTCTTCCTCAATCCTCCTAAAACCAGAAAGCCTCAAGGAAAGTGAATAGCAGGGCCATGTCAAGCACTACACTGGCCAATGGGGTGGATTTTTTTAGAAAACTGACAACTTTGGCACATCCTCAATCACAGCCCACAGGTAATGAATGTCCAGAGCCACTTAGAGAGCAGTGTTTCATGGTCTGCTTGTCCTCAGGAGGGAACGGGTTACACAAAAGGAGACACTTTCTATGATTTAAAAGGGGTCAAGTTTCCAGAGGTGCTTTTTCATTTCATCCCAGTGCCCTCTTCTCCTCTGGAACCCCCCTCAGAGCCTCCACTGGGTGACTGACTTGAGCCATGGGAAATGGAAAACCCAAATCTCCCCCTTAAGACACTGGCTTTGAAACTTCTAGCATTACTTTTGGAAGTTGCCCTAATTGTAATTGTGTAAACCATAAAGAGAAAAAAAGACAGAAGCATCTTAGTGTAACAGAAGCATCTTAGTGTTCCTGGCCTGACGTCATGCCCTTCTTCTCTCCATGGGCGCTCCTGGGCCATTTTCAGCCTTTTCTTGACTTCTACTCATTTTTTAGGTACAGGTGTTAAATAAGTAGTAAGCATTTTTATTCTCTCATTTTGAGCACCAGATGCCCTTAAATGACTCTCGAATCTTTCTTTTCCAAAAGGGTTATTCAGTTCCAAGCTTTGGCACCTGGTTTGGCTCTGGTCCCTCTCAGTCTTGTGACACAGGTGCAGGTAACGCATGGCCTGGCTCAGCTGTTCATAATCAACCTGTTTGCCAAGTACAGAGGTTAAAAGGCTTGAAATTTCTGTCTTTTGGAGTTCACCTGTGGGTTGTTGCCTCCTCCTGGAAGGGAATAAAATCTGATATTTTCAGGACCCAACTATGTGTGTATGTATGTGTATAGACGTATCTATATACATGTATCTTTGATACAATTTATACTAAAACATGAGTTTTAACAGTTATATAGATTTCTTCATGGGATTCTTCTTTGAAATCTGATCTTCCTCCAAAGATTTTGAGGGGTGAGTTTGTTATACTACATTTAAAATGGTTGTGAAGATATGATTCCTAGTGGCTTTTTGGATGCAGGCTTATCTTTGCTGAAATGCACAAGGCAATATTCAAAGGTGCGAGCATCCAGATTCCTTGCATTTCAGAGCCACAGAGGCCTGGACACAGGGACATCAGCAGTGATCTAATAGCTGACTCACCCCACAGTTACCTCGTTCAGAGCTCTTACTTCACCAGAGAAAGGATGAGTCCATCATTTACAACATTTCCTGGACTTAAATTTAGCCCATTTCCTTTTGCAGAGGGGAAGGGAGACAGAGGGCCAGGCTGTTTCCATAGCTGAAGTGCATGTTTTCTCAGCCCTTGGGCCTGACTGAAGGTTAGTGCATTTAAATGGAGCCAGGATTAACTAAGAAACTTTTTGACTTTTGTGATCACAGATAGACACAAATGTCCCTGAGGGAAGCTGAACTATTATGGGGAGAAGAAGGAGTGGGTGTCCTTCTTAAAAATTCAGGCTCTGTTAAATACAGGTCTCTGTCAAATTGCATGGCAAGTCTTGAGGTTTTTTTTCTGACTCAAGGGCTTTATTTAGTCCAGATGTCCATTCCTGTGAAGTCCTTGTCTGACCCAGCAGAATGAGCAGAGAGGACTTGAACGGCAGTCACTAGAAACGGTTTGTGCTTTGGAAGATCTGTTGCCCACTGAGACGCCCAGGATGATCCATGAAATAGGTGAAAAAATTATTAACATCCCAAGATACATTTTTTAGCTTAAAAAAATAAGAAATTGAACTTGGCTAATATTTTAGATATGGTTGACACTGACATTCTTAGTCCATATATCAAAGGGTCCTGTGTCCTGTGGTATGTGATTTGTCCTGAGGGAAAAAGGATGATCCACAGAGACACCCCCCCCACATACACTGATTAATTTACTTTTTGAATTATTTCAAGGAACTACAGTTTATGTAGTATCAGTCAGTGAAATATGTTTGTGGATGAAATTATTTCATTTTAATTAAATTACACTTTGCCGAATGGACAGGTAAACTAAAACTCTTCAGGGGAAAGAAAAAGAGGATTAAAAATAACATAACTAATGCAGGTCTAGGCCAACCATAAGAAAATGGCTAGGTTGACCCTTCTTACCGCTGGTATAGGCTCAGCCACAGTATGTGGTAAAACTGTGGCAATCTATTCAGATTGACAAGAAGTCAGACAAAAAATTAAAATTTGAAGCTACAAGAAACAATGTGAAATACAAATTTCTAGCCCCATCATTAAAGAAAATCCTCACTGTAAGCATAGATTGTGTCTTGAGATAATACTTAATGATGGTATGAAGCCACCATAATTAGGAAGATATTTAAAATCTAAAGACCCACCTAATGAATACAAATAGTTTGAAATGTTTTAGCAGTGTTTAAAATCATGCCATACTAAATCTAGTCCAGAATTCTACTAAATTGAATATTTAAAAACCTATCTGGAATTTTTCTTACTTAGTTGTTTAAGGCAAAAAGTAATGTTGTTAAGAAAACCCTCATTCTTCCTAATGCAGTCAAAATAGCTAAAATTACCCATGGAAAACAATATAACTGCAAAATAAAATGCCTGATTTTGTCAGCAAATTCTTTTGGAGGATGCACAGAAACATTGCTCAAATTTTAAAGAAACAGTGTGCAGTGTGGGAGGTTTGCTAGGCAGTTGGAGGAAAGTACTGCTGTTTCTCACATGTTCCAAATAAGGGTATTTGCTCCATTCTGTTTCAGTAATGAAATGGAACACCTACTTATTTGTGAGTCACTAAAGGAAAGAGATACCAAAAAAGATATATTTTCAAAAGTTAATGACTTTGTTAGTTAAAATAATGCTTTATGGGAAAATTATGTAAGGTAACAGCTGCTTTAACTAGAATAAAAAAGAAACCAGAGTAAGGTTGCAAAAATAGGCCAGAACAAGAAATTGATTCACTTATTGGTCCTGGGAGAGTCAACACAGCAAAGAAGCTAGAAGTGAAGACAGAAGACAAATGCCAGCAAATGTCATCAGTATGGCTAATTTTATAAAAACAACAACCTTTAAAATCAGTTGGATTTTTACTCTTCTCCATAATGAGATGGGGGAGAATCATGAACATGTTTTGCCAGAGAGAGGTCTGATGTTTATCTCGAGCCACAGCACTTAAAGTCCTTGCACTTAAAGATGACTGTTTGCTTTCTCTTCTACGAAAAAGACAAGTGTTTGAAAACTGGCCCACCTCGTGTATGAAGACAAGTGGTTTTTAGTGACCTGCTTTCTGTAGACCACCACTCATAACCTGTTTCTTCAATGTCAGAATAGTGTTACATCAATAAGAGAATAGGTGCTATTTGAAAGAAACTCATGCTACGGAAAGAGCATTTTCAAAATGAAATGTTTCCCATTTATGTGACTTTTTTTTTTTTACAAAAACAAAAAGGCTATTTGTCAACAAAATATCTCATATGTATATTTGAAAACTTGAAAGCAAAATTTTCTATTTTTTTAAATCTACCAAAGTATTTTCAAGAATTTATGTGTTCATAATCTATTTTAAAAGACTGTACCTTTCGACGACTTTGCAAGAAAGCTCAACTAAGTTGAAAATTAACACAAAGTTTCAACCGAAACCTTAGTACAAGTGGTGGATAGGGTTGGAAAATAGATATTATCACTGATGCAATCCTGCCCTACTGCGCTTCTTCCATTGGGGTCTACGTATCCTTGTGAGGTATCTTCAACTAAGGCACCCCTTAAAATCAACATCCATTTATTCTGAACTTCAACCATACTTGTGAATGATCACATCCCAGAGTGTAAAGTATTTGATAGTCTTAAAATATATTTAACTATATAGCTTTTCCTAATAATATTTTCCTTATATCATTTATTTTACTAAAGGTGAAAAAATGTTTAAATGTTAAGTACTTCACATTAGATGTCTCTTTTAAAATACTTCTTTATATATGTTTTATAATATATATAATGTACTAGTACAATAGTACATACATGCATTAAATAAATAGATACATCTATTGGATATAACTATCTATCTATCTATATCTATATCTATATATATTTTTTACTGAGAGGCTTGAGAAGTCAACACTTCTACAGCAGTCATCTCACAGAGTTTATCCCTGTCCTTCTAAGGAAATGTCTCCTTTGAGATTTGTGGGATCTAGATGCTTTTCATCAACCATTCCCACCATTTCTCCTCACTTGGCTCTCCAGAAGGCTCATCTCCTTGGGCTCTGCCGGCTGGATCCCCTTCCTAAGCTCTCCCAGTTCCTCCTCCTTGCTTCCCAGGTCTGAACGCAGAGTCACGCCGTGGTGTTCTGGCCAGCCACCACCCCACCCCCCCAAGCACAGACACCCTGGCTCCTCTCTTCTCATTCCTCCTGCTAACTGCCTCCTCCCTGGACCATTGGGTGAGCTCTCTTTGGTTCATTGTTCTTCTGTTTATTCATTTCAGAGCAACATATTTATAAAGCTATTACTAAATTCCTCCGGCACCCGGTCCCTCCCCCATACTAATCTTTATTTATTTCAGTGGCAACACTAAAACACTGAAATAGCATTTTAAAGGAATGACTTGCAACTCTACTACACTAATTCTCAGTTGATTTGATTTTTCTGTGTTAATATCTAATCTGTGACCATGCGGGAATAGTTCCACCATACTAACTCAACAGATTTGTCTGTTTCCATCTCAGCTCTGTTCATCTGCAAAATATTTTTTAGACTACCTTTCTTAATATTTATTTCCATCTTAGAGGAATGTGTGCACACGGGGAAAGCACTCGAATAGAACAGGACAGTGGATGATAAGTATCCCCAGTTCAGACCCCATTATATAGTTACTACCACCAGCTGCACCCCAGAGCCTCAAATCTGTTACCAGTTTGAGGATATCTTTCTAAAAATTCTGTAAGCATATGTAAGTTCTCTATTTCACTCTTTTTTTAATAAATTGTTTTTGTTTTTTTTAAGACTTTATTTATTTATTTGACAGACAGAGATACAGTGAAAGAGGGAACACCAGCAGGGGGAGTGGGAGAGGGAGAAGCAGGGTTTCCCACAGAGCAGGGGACCTGAGCCGAAGGCAGATGCTTAACGACTGAACCACCTATTTTGCTTTTATATAGACAGGGATACACTATCCACACTATTCTGCGTCTTAACATTTTTGTTGTTCTTAAAAGTCTTAGAGATTATTTCAAATCAGAACACATGTCACATTAATTCTTTTTAACAGTGGCATAATATTCCACCAAATGGTTCTGATATGATTTATTTACTTGGTCATCAATTAATGAGCATTTTCATTGTACGATCTTTTATTTATGTCATCAATTCTGTAAGAAATTTTATGTCGATGTGTCTTTATGAATTGTACATTAATGTACACATACATTTATGTGAAAAATAAATTCCTACAAGTGGAATCCTCAGGCAAATCATATTTTGAATTTTTTAGTCATATTGCAAATTGCTTCACCCAAGAGGTTATACTAATTTGTAGCCCCTCTGACAGTATATAAAAGTGCGGTTTTTCCCACACTTTTAACACCATAGGAATGCTTTTCAAATATTGAGTCATACTACATGCAGAAAAATGTATTTTCCTTTTTCATTGAGCACATTCAAACAGGTTCCACCTTATTAAATAGTCTTGATAGGCATAATCATCAATGATAATTTAGGCAAAAATACTGTCTTTGTTATTCTCAGTTTTTCAATGCTATGCATAACACTGTATGGAAAATGCTTTTGACCATGACTTTTTTTTCTTTTTTTTCATTATTATTATTATTTTTATTATTATTTGCCCCAGGGGTGACTATTTTTCTTTTGAATCATGCTCTTACAGCAGATTTCCTGGGTTGAAGGTACTATGTCAAAGGATGTTTTGCCAAATCACACTCTCCCCAAAGATATATGAAGGCCAGTGTACCAGGACTATGTCACGATTGGGTATTGTAATTTAAAATTATGTTTAATTAATAGAAACATGGCCACTTTTATGGTTTTAATTTCCATTTATTTGATCAGGGAGCTTGGTCATTTTCCCCTAGTTGTTTTGTTTGTTTGTTTGTTTCTATTTTATTTTTACATGTTGTCTCAATCATCTATTTGTGTCTTTTGTCTACTGTCTGGAATATGCACTTAGATGTTATAGATCTTAATCCTTTCTCCCTATGTGGTTAAAATTCCCAAGTCTTATAATAGATTATGATTATGACTATGGAGAAGTTTTAACTATTACTGTGGATGAATCTGAGGGGTTTTTTTCCTTTTGCAATTTCTTTTCACAACATTTTTTCAAACCTCAGGACATTGCCATCTTCCCAAAGATAAGAACTTTTCTTCTACCAAGTTTCCTGATCATATTTTAAATTTACCTTTATAATTTAAAATTTAATTTAGGTGGTATTTATTTTGATGTATAGTGAAAAAAAATTATCTGTTTTTTTCTAAATTTGTAGTTATCCAAACACCACTTATTAATAATTTTGCTCAATTAACTTTTGAAGCTTGATTTATTATGATACACACACATATATACACGCACACACATTTCTATTTTAGGGTGTTCTCTTCTGATTCTGATCTATATGTCTATTTTTATGCTCATCACACAATATTTTGATCATGTCATAACATCTAGTTACCTCCTCAAGGCTCAGTTCACATTCCCCTCCATGAAATCTTTCCTTCTTCCCCTCCTGAGAGTAGCTCTGACCTACACCCACACATAATCTACATTCATAGGTGTCATAGGCAGGATTATAAGATGACACCCAGGATTCTACACACTCCTTATAACCAGGACTGTAAATTTGATGAATTTTACTTCCGTAACCAGGTTATGTCAAAAGACACAGGTGACTTTAAGAAAAGGAGATGAGGGCGCCTGGGTGGCTCAGTGGGTTAAGCCTCTGCCTTCGGCTCAGGTCATGATCTCAGGGTCCTGGATCAAGCCCTGCCTTGGGCTCCCTGCTCAGCAGGGAGCCTGCTTCTCCCTCTCTCTCTCTGCCTGCGTCTCTGCCTACTTGTGATATCTCTCTCTGTATCAAATAAATAAATAAATAAAATCTTTAAAAAAAAGAAAGAAAGAAAGAAAGATGATCCAGGTGGGCCCGACCTAATCACATGAGCCCTTTTATTTATTTATTTTTAAGATTTTATTTTATCTTTTTGACAGAGAGAGAGAGATCACAAGTAGGCAGAGAGGCAGACAGAGAGGAGGAAGCAGGCTGCCCGCCGAGCAGGGAGCCCGATGCGGGCCTTGATCCCAGGACCCTGAGATCATGACCTGAGCCAAAGGCAGAGGCTTTAACCCACTGAGCCACCCAGGCGCCCACATGAGCCCTTTTAAAAGTAGAAAGTTTTCTTTGGCCTGTAGCAGAAGGGGCGGTGAGTGAGACATGCTATGGCTGACCTGGAGAAAAGCAAACATCCGTGTCGTGAACAGGCAATGGAAAGGTGCAACATCTACAGAGCTGAAACCAGGCTCTAGTTGACATTAGCAGGGCAATAGAGAGACCTCAGTTCTACAGTTGCAACAAACTGAACTCTGCTAACAACGAGTGAGCTGGATGGAAGAGGTCCCCTGGCCTTGGATCAGATCATTGGCGGCCCAGCCAACGAATGCCTTGATGTCAGTCTCATGAAACACCGGGCAGAGAGCCCTGCCACGCTCTGCTGGACATCTGCCCTACCCAACTGGAAGCCAACAAATGGGTGTTGCTCCAAAGCCTCTCTACATTGATGGTAATTTGTTACACAGCACTAGGAAATCAATACAGTGGCAACACACAATTTAGGACTTAAATCACTCTCATGTAATTTACTAATCATTTCACATGGAAATCTTGTCTCCCCGATCAGATTATCAACTACCTAAGACCAAGACTCACTCTGGTGTTTCCCCTGCATCAGCCATGTTACCTACCTCGTCTTCAGGGTTGCACTGGGATGTAGGGTGGGGTTGGGGGTTTGCACTGGGAGGTGGGTGGAGTTGGGGGTTCGCAGCCAGGCTTTAGAATCACGTTACCCTGGCTTTAGTCTTGGTGCAGACTCTCCAAGCGTTGGTTCCCTCATCTTTAAAATGGGAATAAAATGTATGGGACAAATTACTGAATGATACACAACCATTGTTATCAGCAACTACTTTTAAAGGTGGGAGATAACAGGATTGAATTACAAAGGAAGGTTGTAAGGATTAAATGGAGATGGTGCTTACAAAGCTCGCAGTGGAGTGGGTGGTGTCTGGTTAACTCTATAAATACTAGCCCATTGTTATTAGAAAAATGGACTCTTTCAAGTGTTTTTGACAGTTCTGTATGTCCTGTATGTGCTAGATTTGTTTTGTACTATGTGACCCTGGCCCTGCCTCCCCCGCCACACACACACACACACACACACACACACACTGGCTATCCCGCAGGGATGGATAAATTAAGTCCATTAAGTTACTAGACTTAACTGGTAATCATTTTGTCTCCTGGGAATTTGGAATCAAGCCAGTGAGAGACCAAGCTGCTTAGCTTTGAGATGAGCTGAAAGGCCAGAGTCAGGGCAGGAATCATGTCCTGAGAGAGCCAGAGCCACATGCCTGAAGGGACGGAAGGGCAGACATCAGGAGGAAGCTGGTCCCTTTAGAGGAACACAGAGTGGATGAGCATAAGGGGACAGGGCTGAGCGACAGTGTCCCCAGAGAGAGAGGGATGGGACAGGAGTTTCCGGGGGCTTGGGGGCTTAGAGTTCCCAGCACCAGTTCCCACGGTGCCTAACTGGACTCGTTTCCAGATTTATGTGTCCTTGTTTGTATCCCTTGCAAACAAATAAGCCCTGCCCAAAGGGCTGATGGTAGGTAACAAATCAGTCAGGTTCTAGTATTTCCTAAGACACCAAGCTTGAGTGCTGACTCTGCATAAATACATAAGAAAATTAAATTGTTTCTCTTTTGTCTTTTTCCAGACTTTCAACTGTCCCTACAGTTGAATTCCCAGTGGCCTCTGGAGGGCACTATTTAATTAAGTTTATTCCACGATAGTGTGCACTGTACAGAGAGAGTTGTTAAGAAAAGGGTGTTTGCAATAATAGTTACCATTTACTGAGTACCTGCAACTTGCTAGCCACCGTGCTGGTTGCTTTACATAAATTGTAGCTTAAAGAATCACAGTTCTTCCCTGCAATCGTAGATTATTCTGTGTCATTTTAACTTGTTTCCACAGGCATGTTATTCACAGGTGTCAAGTACAATGAAAGCTTCTTGTTCTCTTTCAATGAAGTTATGCTTCTGATGGGAACCAGTTCAAGTTTAGTCAGCCCTCCTCTACTTTATGTACGTGGACAAAATTTGCATTTTTATGGGCATATACTCTTTAATTAGAAGAAGAAAGAATTAAACATGGCATTATAAAACAAGGGGGAAATATTTGGTTGACAGGGGTATAAATTACCTGTGTCCCTCTTCTCTTCCAGGGGTGAGGTATTTCTTGTCTCTTACCCTTTGCCACCACACCCTCTAGATAATTATGTTGGGTTCAAGCCGGGCTGATGGCTGCTAGCAAACAGGAGCTATAGTAGGGGAGGGGTTATTGCTTTTCTCTAACTTGCTCAATGCCGCCATGTTGGGAGGGTAGGAGTGACATTCCAGACATTTCCAGAACCTTCCGACAGGTCTGAAAACAAGTATTGTTCCATCACCATTTCTCTTCTCTTCTTTTCTTTTTTTTTCTTTTCTTTCTTCTTTTCCTTTCTTTCCTTTCCTTTCCTTTCGTTCCTTTCCTTCCGTTCTTTCACAACATATTTGAAAAACCTGTTTGTTCATTAGATGTTATCAATGTCAACAAAAGTATTTATCAACTGTTATCTGTATGAGCCATGTGCATTACATATACTCTTCTCATTTAATTCTTACAACAACTCTATGAGGCAAGAGGTAAGTATTATTTTCTCCATTTGTAGATGAGGACATTTAGACTGAGAAAGATTAGGTAAACACACCTGCAAGAAACAGAGCCTGGAATTGAGCCCAGGTTTACCTGCCCGAGTTCATTTTCCTATGATGCTCTGTCAGTTACTATCCATCCCCCAAATAGCACTTCTATTCCAATAGAGAGTGCTTTCATCCCTAATAGACAGTATGTCCACTCCTCAATAAGGAGCATACAGTAATAATTTTATAAGTGGCATTCTGGCCAGGGCACCTCAAGCTCCTTGCTCATCACTATCATCCACCCCTCTCTACTATAAATGGGAAGAATCAAAAATCAGGAAATCTGGTTCTAGACAGTTTCTTAATCTCTCTACTTTTTTACTCATATGAAGATATGTGTTGACCATGTACTATGTTTTAGCCCTGGTTCTACCTATTAGGGAAATACTGATGTACAAAGACATACAATATCCCTCATTATTTGAAGCATGCATCCATACCTTAGAAAACTACCTTACTCTTGGAATAGGGCAATATGATTAATAATAATATGGAGTTTTTAAAGTAAACTTTATTGTTATACAACAGCTTTATTGAGGTATAATTCATGTACTATAAAATTCACCCTTTAAAAGTAAACAAGTAAGTGGCTTTATATATTAACAGAGTTGAGTATCACCAATATCTACTTTTAGGAAATTTCATCATTCCAAAAAGAGCCCCATATCCATTATCAGTCATTCCCCATTTCTCCCATCTCCTAGCCTCTGGTAATCACTAATCTACTTCCCATCTCTAGATTTGCCTATTCTGGATATTTTGGTATGTGGTCTTTTGTGACTGACTTCTTACACTTAGCATAATGCTTTTAGTGTTCACCTCTGTTGTAGTATATTTCAGAACTTCACTCCTTTATATTGCCAAAGAGTTTCCCTAGTATGGCTATGCCACATTCGTTTAACTATCTGTCAATTGATGGGTATTTAGGTCATTTCTACTTTTTCAGTATTGCAGATAATGCTGCTGCAAACATTGGTGTACAAGTTTTGTATAGACTTAGTTTTCAGTTCTCTTGGATGTATGCTTAGGAATAGAATTGATGGTCATATGGTAACTCGATCTGTAACTTTTTGAGGAACTGCCAAACTTTCCAAAAGGACTGTATCATATTACTTTCCCATCAGCAGTGTATGACAATTCTAATTTCTCTACATTCTCACAAACACTTGCTATTATCTGTCCTTCTTATTACAGACAGCCTAGTAGGTATGAAATGGTATTTCATTGTGATTTTGATTTGCATTCCCTGATGACTAATGACACTGAGCACTCTTTCATGCACTTTTGTCCATTTGTATCTTTGGGAAGATGTCTATTTAAATCCTTTGCCCATTTAAAAATTGTGTCAGTTGCCTTTATTTGTTGTTACTGAGTTGTAGGAGTTCTATATATATTCTTGATATACAAGCATATGATTTGCAAATATTTTCTCAGGCAGCTACAGAGGTTAAACAGTTGTCACTGATTATTTTCAACAAATGACCTAAGAGTAAGGCTGTTCTGAAAAATGGAGATTTTCATGGAGTCGCCAGACAGGTCAAATGCTGACAGTTCTCTGGGGATAGGGATTTTATAGGCCTTCAAACTTTTTTTAACCTAGTAGCAGCTAAGCTGCATTTCCACAGCTACCACAGTTGTAAGGCTATTGATTTTCAAGACTTGTAGAACTGGGAAGAAAGGGATGGTAATAGTGTACTTTAAAACACCACAAAACTCACTGTGCTTACGGAGATTCAGCCATTTTTCTAAGTGCTTCTTAGGCTGTGTCAGGTTAACTTTCAGAGTTCTGAAAAAGTTGCTTTTGATAAATTTTTATTTTTTCATTTGACACAGAGAGAGAGATTACAAGTAGGCAGAGAGGCAGGCAGAGAGAGAGGAGAGAGGAGGAAGCAGGCTCCCCGCTGAGCAGAGAGCCCGATGCGGGCCTCGATCCCAGGACCCCGAGACCATGACCTGAGCCGAAGGCAGCGGCTCCAACCCACTGAGCCACCCAGGCGCCCGAAAAAGTTGCTTTTGATAAATTTTTTCCAGTGTTCTTGTTGCTTTTATGAAGGAGTAGATTTGTAGATGTTTTTATTCCATCATTCCAGAAGAGTTTCCTCCAGTAAACTTTTCTTTTTTTGGACGTATAACATATATAAAGAAAAAAGAACAAATCGCAAATGTTCAGCTAGTGAATTTTTCTATTAATCATTACCTAAAAGTAGAAAAAAAAAAAACCTTTATTAGCCCCTCAGAGTCCTCCCTCACACCCCTTACCACTTATTAACCACCTCTTACTTAACCAAAGTAAAGTGGTATTAATCATCACAAGATGACTTTTCTGTCTGGTACCATCAAGGTTTTTTCCAATGATCTCTTTTACTCTAATTATTCAAATTTCTCCCCAAACCACCCCCATAATACATTTCATCTAAGGCATTGTTCTTTATTTTACTTGTTCAATTTATTTTTAAACTTTTTCAACTTTTTTTTTAAGATTTTATTTATTTATTTGACAGATAGAGAGAGAGAGAGCACAAGTAGGCAGAGCAGCAGGCAGAGGGAGAGGGAAAAGCCTGACTCGGGGCTCAATCCCAGGACCCTGAGATCATGACCTGAGCCAAAGGCGGATGCTTAACTGACTGAGCCACCCAGGTGCCCCCAACTTTTTCTTTTTTGTAATAATTAGCCTATGTGGGTACCCACTTATCTCTGTCAAATCCCTCCTCCCTTCCAAAATTCTTCTATCATTGTAACAGTTCTCCCATCACTAAACCAGGCCCTGGAGTGTTGACTATAATTCTTCTCTATCCCTTTTTCCAAGACTTGTAGACACACTTAATCATCCACATAAAAACAGAAGGGTAGGATCTCTTCAGGATAAAGTTAGATGGATATACATGGGGCTTTTGCACAATGTCCAAATGTTCTGATTTGTACAGCAGGAGGGGCAGTTTCTCAGAGGCTTTTGGGAGAAGTATTAACCTTCCATACAGATTTCTTTGCTTTTCTTGACCAAGGCTTCTGCAGCGATTGCAGAGCTATTGTGGCACAGCTCAGCCCTAGTGTTTATCTTGAGGAATTCCCTCAGTGGGAAAGCAAGGGGCATGAAGGCCTTCTTTGGGGCAGTTTCTGAGGTGTGGTCACCCAGTCCATTTCCTTGTTTTTCATTATCATGGATCATTACCCAGTAGAAAAGGAGATTTATTAATGGAGGCTGAAACAAGTTGTCGTCTGTCACAGTGATATGGACATTTAAGATTAATTGCTTGGGAAGTGAAAAGAGGTCAAAGTAGTTGAACTTAATGTTACAAGGAGTAACCAAAGGTTGGGAAAACCTATTAACTGAAAATGTTGGGCAAAATAAAAGACTTGAAATACCTAATAAAAATGATTAAAAACCAATTTTGTCTTTATAAGGAAATTTTCATCATAGTAGAAGACAAAAGTGCTTTAAAAGAGAATAGAGGGCATATTTTTACAGAATTCAAATTTATATATATTTCCTCTATAATCTTTTGCCACGAGTGATGAATAAGATAAAAAATGCAAAACAGTATGGTGCCTCTTCAATAAAATTAAACTAAATCAATTTAATTTTAAAATTAGAATAACCATATGACCCAGAAATTCTGATTTTAAGGTGCCTACCCAAAAGAATTGAAAGCAAGGACTCAAACAGCTGCTTGTACACCAATGTTTATAGCAACATTATTTACAATAGCCAGAAAATGGAAACAACCCAGATGTCCATCCGTGAATGAAATATGGTATATACACGTGATGGAATATTATTTGGCCTTAAAAAGTATATTAGTTTGTTAGGACTTCCAAGAACCACGGACTAAATGGCTTAAAGGAAAGAAATTAATTTTCCCACAATCCTGGAAGCAAGAATCTCTAGAAACTAAGCCATGTTTTGTTGCCAAGAAGAGAAAATACTTGAAAAAATCTTCCTCTACCCCCTGCCTCTTTCTCTAGGGATCTCGAAGTCTAGAGATGAATGTGCCCAGTTGGAGTGGCTGCTCCCCCTCCTCCACCAATTACTAGCTAACCACTTATTGCCAGGTTTGAAGATATAAACTAGGATATACTTATACTCACCATTTTTAACTAATATACCTTTTCAGTCAAAGAAAATAATAAAGAGCTTCTGCTTAAAAAGGGTTCCTGGAATTTAACACAGCTGCTTTCATGACAAGACATCAGCTTAAAGATGAAGTGACAAAGTTTCTTGAATTTGTGGAAACCCTCCAAAAATGCTTTTGGACTATGCACTTATGGACTTTTTGGACTATGCAGCAGAAACAGAAGGTAGAGAAATGGCTCTAAGCTGTGACTTAATAGTGACATCTTCACGCACATCTTTCTGCTCCCTGGAACTCACAGTACTCATTCCCTGGTGATTATTTCATCTTGGTATTTCAAGCCTGAAAGATGGTAGGTGACCACAGCTTGTGAAGAAAAGAAAAAGTTCTGTGACTGGAAAATATATCTTTAAGAGATTTATTTCATTCTGTTATTAGTTGTCCTAAGTAAGGAGTGATCAGAAAGAAAAAAAAAACCTGAAGTCTTCAGGAATATTTGCTTTTCAGAAATGTCTGCTGGTATTTCATACCTTTGATAGCCCAGGCAGACAGACTCAATGCTCAGTTGCTTTTAAGACAAAGAAAGAATACTCTGTGTGTTATGATTTAGAGCAAGACAATTTATATCATTTTTATGCTTGCCTCTTTCCAGTGTACACAATCCAAAGATAATACAGCAGAATGGTGGTCATTGATGTGTGTCATTGATCTAGTCATTACCACAAGAGACCCTTGCAAGTTATTATCCCTCAAATATCTTCTATACCTTTCTTCTCTGTACCACTCTATTCAATCTTTTTTAAAGTTTATCTTTTAGCCCGAGGACCCTGCCTCACTGACCAAGTGGTAAGAGTTCATCTAGGGATAGTCACAGAAACAAGCTCATCTTCTCCTTCACTGATTTCTAAAGCTGATATTTAACGTTCCATCAATGGCAAAAACCAGAGCTTCAAGGTCTTGGGTGGAGTGGGCATGCATTTCTAACTAGCACAGCATCTAACACGTCATGAAGGCTCAGTAATTGTTGAATAAAATAAATTATTCCTCCTTAAAATGGAAGTCTTGGGTTTGTGCATCTTCTGTTGCTGGTCCTGAATCCATCCCATTATTTCTGGCAGAAGCGTCAGTCATTGAGAATGTAGTATTAAACCCCAGGGCATCCAGATTTGCAATTTCCATAATTGTCCACCTAAAAATAAATAGAAGTATTATATACTGTGTGCTTTTTAATTTGCTGTGTTGGCAAAAGGTGTTCTCTATTAGTGTTCCCAATTTACCAGTCTGACTTACATGTTTTTAAATAGATTGAAATGTATCCTACAAAAAACAGTATGCTGGTGGCATTTGTGTAAGCTTGTTTCAGTCTTTTCTCCACAAACAAGTAGTAATTTTATTATTTTTGCAAAAACAAGCATGATTTTTGCACATTTCCACAAGTCAGTCCAAATCCTCCCTTCTCTTAAAACCTCTTCAACTAAATTGGTGCTCTAATGACAAAAAATGGAGGGGTAGGAGAAGGCTTATATGATCACCTCTAGAAATTCCATTTAGAAAAATCTATCTAGTCTCTCTCTCCAGGATTATTAATATCATATATATAAATTCAGTTTTGAAAGAAGAAGAAATGTATACTTGAATTAATTCCCAATAACAATCTATATTTAATAATAATAATAACTTATATTACAATAAGAATCTATATTGAATTTTCAAACAGAATTTACTCCCCTCAAAATTCAGACTGTTGTGTCTTTGGCTGCAAATTTTTCTTGATGGTGACCTAGCCCAAAACACTCATTTTGCACACGAGCAGGTCCAAGCCCACTAGGTGAAGTGACTGCCTCTAGGTCCCGGGGAATTCATGGTAGAGCCAAGAGAAGCAGCCTGGCCTGCAGACTCTCAGGCTGTGGCTCTCTTCCCAGGGAACAGCAAACTCTTGCCTGTCAGCCGAGGATGAATTTTACATTTTTAAAAGGTCGTGAAGAGAATGAGACAGATACCATATGTGGCCCACAAAACCTAAAATACTTACTCTCTGGCCCTTTACAGAAAAGGTTTGCCAGTTCCCACTCTACACCAATTTGGAAATAAAATGTTCACAGCCTCACTGTGGGGCTGATGCCCGGAGAATATGAGTTTGAAGTGAAGGTGATAGTGGATTTGTTTGGGGTTGACTTAACTAAGCTAGTGCTACAGTTCCCAAAAGTCTTCCTTGCAGAGTTCTTTGTTAGTGTGGATCACGAGAGGCCTTGGGCATGGGATTTGGAATGCACTTGTGCATGTGTGCACTCAGAAGTTCGGTTTAGAATGCTGGGCACCATTTCTGGTGATTCACCTTTTTTGGAAAGGTATAGCAGCTGGACCTCTGCATTCCAGCTGCTCTGGCTTTCCTCCCTCAGTTCCCTAACCCCCAGGCCAGGACAGGGAATGTGGTTCCTCCTGCCCCTGGTCTCCTCCTCCAGCTGATACCTGGTCCAGAAGCACGTTCAGCTCAGCAAAATCATCCGAGTTGGAGAGTGAGCCAGGGAGGTAGGTTCCTGACCCCTTCTCTTGGGTTCCAGTTCTTCCTTACATGCTTCTGTGGGCCCTGGCTCCCCCCATGTTACTTAAGTATTCCCTTCTGGGTCACCTGCCCTGCTCATTTCAGGCCTGAAGAGAAGCAACAGCCTTCTGAGTACCTAAACTGTCCAACCAGCTCCCACAATTGTGTGAAGTCAAATCCCTATCACAAATCCTGTGTTATGTATTGGTCCTGATGGTTCTGCTTCTCTGATCGAACCCTGACTGATACAGTAGCTCAAAATAAATCAAGTCATGAGTCGAGACTAAAGAAGAGAGGAAGAAAGGCTTAAAAAAAAGAGAGGGTGAGGGAAAAAATATATATACATATGGTGTCTGTTAATTCTGGAAACATGGATAAAATGTACAAAATTCTGTCAAGGGCATCTTCAATCTGTAAAAAAGAAAATACTAAAAATAATATTTTGTATTTCCAGGCTTTATGGACTGTGTGTATATTTTAGACTCTGGAAACCTGTGGAGCTGGAAATGCTAACCAGAGCAATTTGCATGAGCATGTGGCCCCACCAGGATAGAGTCTCAGGTGTTTGGAATCAAAGTCTAGAAGACTTTGATCAGTAATCTCACTTTTCCACTTTGAAAATCACAAAAATTCAAACAGGTAAACAGTCATGCAAATGTACAGGTAAGTTCTCTAAAACTTATGTGGAGGCATTGCTCTGTGAAATTAAAGAGAACAAAGGCTGGGCAGACAAGTTGTCTCTATTTTCTTCACAGGTCCATGGTTTTTAGTGGTGCTTTTTCACTGATTTAGTATAGCCTGGTGTTGATGCAAATTCAGCTATCCTACCTCCATGCCACCTTCATGCATCTAGCCCAGCCACTGTAATTCCAGATAATTCCGAGTCTGGGAATTCCCAGGAAGTCAGGTCTGTGAATGTAATCTGGACACCTTGCTTAGTTGAACTCCAAACTATTTGCTCCTGTGAGAGCCTCTTAGCCTCATCTTCTAAGCAAGCTCCAGTGGGATAGAATGGGCAGAACCTTTGTCTCCCCAGCCTTCCTCTTGGCTTCTCAGCACACCTCCCTCTCATCCTCCCAGACCATATGGCCTAGGGGACCCCAGCAGCTCTCTCCAGGAAGAAACTAGGGCCCCAGCTCTTGAGAACACGTGACTCTCTCATGCTCCTCATGTACTATTGCCAACAGCAGAAAAACAGGAAAAAGTCATCATTTCTTGAGTTCCTTCGATTTGCTTTCAATTCCTTACTCTCCCACGGAGGTCATCATTGAAGGCTAGCTCTGTTTACAGGGGTTACTGAATCTTATTTATCATCACAGTTCTCCCTGAGGAAGATTCCGGAGTTCAGAGCAAATAGTAAGAGGACGGTTTGCTTTGCTGATCTATCATCATTGTATCACTTGGTAATGACCAGAGAAGAGAAAGGGGTTTCCTCATAAGTTATAAGTAATTGTGCAAAGGGAAAATGTATTAAAACAAAAAAGATTTTAAGAACTCATTGGTGATGTTATAAGTAACTGTAAAATCTTTGGTTTAATGTTGATGCTCAAACCATGAGCAGATTTACGATTTAGAACTCAGATCTGCCTGAAAGATAGGGCTGATGGAACCTGAGCTTTCAGATGGCAGGGAGGAATATAATTTTTATTTTCGTGAAGTTCGTTTTATTCTGTGAAGGTTTCTTGGATTGAAGGAAAAAATTGAAAGTTCAATGTGGTGGTCTTCTAAAATGTCATGCCTATTTATAGCTCCCCCCCCCCCGCCCCCACCACGTGTCCTCAGTCTGGTTTATTTTTTAAAGTTTATGTTTGTTATCAAAATGAAAAACATCTTAAATGATAAAAGCAGTACATATTCACTTCAATAAGGCATAAAGAAGAAAGTGAACATCACCTGTAATCCCACCAACTAGAGGTAACCACTGCTAATACTTGGTGTATTTCCTTATGAACTTGCCTGCAAGCATGCACACATGACTGGTTTGGTTGGACTACACATGTGTGTTTAAGAGCATGAATTTAATGACTCCTGATCCTATCACTTACAAAACATGTAACATCAGGCAGTTTCTTAACCCCACTAAACCAAGGTTTCCCTACCTGTCAATTGGAGTAAAGAAGAAAATACCTAAGTCATAAGGTGATAGGAGATAAGAATAAGATATCCATGTAAAGGTCTGTCACAGTGTCTGACACAAAGTGAACGCTTGACAAATGGGAGCCATTATTAACATGTAGCTTTCTCTTGTCACTTCAGAAGAACATATAACTCAACAAGTCTTTTGGTAACTTTAAAAAACTACCAATTTCAGGCACTTGGGTAGCTCAGCCGGTTAGGCGTCTGCCTTCAGCTCAGGTCATGATCTCGGGGTTCTGGGATGGAGTCCTGGGATGGAGTCCTGCATCAGGTTCCCTGCTCAGTGGGGAGCCTGCCTCTCCCTTGCCCTCTGCCACTCCCCCTGCTTGTTTTCTCTCTCACACACTCTCTAATAAATAAAATCTTAAGAAAAGAAATGAAATGAAATGAAATGAAATGAAATGAAATGAAATGAAAAACTACCAGTTTTTATCCCTTTCCTCCCTATCTTAGTGGGGATTTGCACATATTTGAACTCCTCTATGCAAGTAAGATTCCTGAACCTACAATTAGAGCCATTGTTAATAATGATGTTTATGCATATTGCAGTTCCGTGCCAGGACTCCACACACGTCAGCTCATTTTATAGCTCACAGCACCTCTGCGAGGTAATTGTTATTATCCCCAGGTATAGATGAGAGAATCCACGCTGGCAAAGAAGAGCCAAGATCCAAACCCAGGCCTTCCTCTTCCCACTGGGTTGCTCACTCCAACACAGCCCAGTCCCAAATCCTAGCACATTCTTCCAGAGGTACTGGGATGAGTCTGAAAGTGGCTTTTTGGCCACTGTCCAGCTGGTACCTAATAGAACAAAAACTATCTGCTAGGCCAGGGAGGCATCCTGGACCAGAAGTTAGGAAACCTCATCTCTAGAAGTGTCATCCTTCTCAGGCTGTTTTCTTTCCCTATAGAGTGTGTGTGACAATGATCTATCTTATCTTCCTCATGGGGAATGAAGTGATAGTCAGATGAGAGTGAAGATAATGTTAATGATATAATGGAAGTTTTAAATAGCTTGAATAGTAATGACATGCCTCTCAACCACCGTGGCTGTTTTTAATTTGTGGCCCTGGTCATTCAAAGTGGGTTTTCCCCTCTTGATACATTAACAACTCCTGGATCTCACTAATGTCCTTCCTTCCTAACCAGCCTATCCAGGGAGCATACATGACTATCAGATCTCGAACCAGCTACTCTGGGTCCCTCTGAGTCTCACCTACAGTCTCTTACTTGGAATCTCAGTTACTCTCCATGACAACTGAAAGTCATAGTTCCCCTTCATGTCCTTTTCCCCCAAAACATGCGTTTATAAATGGGTTAAACTCTCCATTCCTTGGGGTGATGTTAGGCATACCCTATGTGTGGCACTATTTGTAAATAGCATGGCTTTTGTAAACAACATGGTTGAGGTGCCCCCTGGAATCCAGAGAAGAATCCAGCCTTTCCTTTGTAAGAATATTGTTTGGACCTTTATCAAGTCCTTTGTTTTTCCCAACTTTCTCCAGCTGATGGGAAGCAATGATAGACCAGATCAGAACCAGGGTTGGAGTCCTGGTGTTGCTTTTCTGAAAGGATTTCCCAGAGTTGGAGAGCATGGGGCAATTGGAAAAAGGAATCTGATCCTTGAGGTCAATTTGGAAGAATTGATTGGGGAACTACTTACTAGTCCTTCAGGGTTTCCTTAATGTGGTTCACTGACTTGTAAAGAGGAGATATTTTGATACATCATCCTAAGACCGAGCAAGTCAAGGTGGAGTACTCAATTGAATGGTAATTGCTTGGGAAGGAAAGAAGGGTCAAAGTGATTGAACTTAATGATGCAAAGAGTAATCGTGGGAAGAGAATTATAAACCAAGTGAGAAAGGTAGGGCTGAGAGGTGAGGGACTCCAAATGAGCTATAAAGATGATTAAAAACCTACCCTTATAAGAAGACCTCCATCAGAGTGAGAAACAGAGAGCACAAAGAATATTTTTCAAGGGTCCCAAGTTCTAACAATGTATATATGCTCTGTTTTCTGAATAATTTTTTACCTATTGATGAGTATAGATGTGATTTTTATAAAAACTAGGTAACATGGGGCACCTGGGTGGCTCAGCTGGTTAAGCATCTGCCTTTAGCTCAGGTCATGATCTCAGGGTCCTAGGATCAAGCCCCGTGTTGGGCTCCCTGCTCAGGGGGGAGTCTGCTTCTCCCTCTCTCTCTGCTCCTTCCCCTGCTCATGCTCTCTCTCTCTCTCAAATAAATAAATAAAATCTTTAAAAAACAAACAAACAAACAACCCTCTGAGTAACAAGTACAAACTAGGGTGGTCAGATTTAGCAAATAAAAAATGCCATGCAATATTTGAGACACACTTATACTCAAAAAGTATTCATTTTTCACCTAAAATTCTAATTTAACTGGGTCTCTATGTTTTATTTGGCAATATCAGTACAAACCTATTTGGAAGGAAAGGCACCAGCCCCTGGTAGGTGAAGGCCTCTGGGGAGAAGAAAAGTCCCTGGGATACTATCCAGCTTTAATTTGATTTAAGAGTCTATGAAGGCCCTTCTGGGGGACATAGTGCTCACTATTATAAAGCCAGCTGACAGGGTTGATGTGTGGACCAGGCCTAAAGGTAGACTGGATGAAATGCTTCTAAATCCATCCTTGACAAGTCCCAGTTCTCAGGAGTAGGTCAAAGCGAAGACCTCTGTGGGCTGGAAGAAGTTTCTTTGGTCTAGAAACAGGGCAAGGGGAGGACGGAGAAGGATGTCGAGTACAAGTACAGGTAGGGGAGGTAGAGACAAGGAGGTGAATCTGCAGTACGCTGGTATTATGTCCTTGAAGAGAAAACATGGAGAACCATCCAGTCATATCCAGTTGACAGGAATACATATTAATGGGACTAAGTTTGGGTAGGATTCTGTACCAGGTTAGTTGGATTTCATGCATGCTTCTTGCAGATGGTGAGACCTTTATTTTTTCACTTAAATAATGAAACGGATTTAGGATATCAGATGAAAAGGGAGCAGTTGCTCCACATAGGTGGGGTCATCCCTGGGAAGCTTTCAAGATAGTGGGGGAGAGACCTGTGTAAAGTCTTGCCTGCACAGTGTGGTGGGATGAGCTGGACCACAGTGGGAGAAAAGGGCAGTGATATTTAGGAGTCTATGAAGACTAGAATCAAAATCTGTGTTTGATGAAGAGAAGCAGAGTCTACTTATCCTTTGGACCAACCAATGTAAAAGGAATGTTAGTTGCTGCAAGAGATATTTGCAGACAGCAATATCTGAGAAGATGTGGAAGGGATGTAGAGGTGGGGTGGGGGTCTGGTGGTGAGAAATCCAGCAAAAGGAAATCATTTTTATCCATAAGGAATTCTGTCATTAGACATGCACCAACCAGCCCTTTACTGGGGGCTTTATCACCTGCAGGTACTGAAGCTTCAGAGATAAGTAAGTTCCAATTTTTATCCTCAAGGGATTCACAGTCTAGCAGAGGGAGAGAGCCTGTAAATTGAGCAATGCTTGAGTTTTCTCCCAGGTGTAGGTCCACAGAGATGCCCCCAGGATAGGTGCCATCTTTTCTTGGCTGGATTCATAGGACAGCTTCTTCACCCCTCTCTCTGCCTCTGCCCAGCTGGTCTTCGAGGATATTCTCCTCCCTGGAGCCAGCATAATCATTCTAACATGGAAATCTGTTCAGGGCACTCCTGCTAAAAGCCCTTTGAGAATGAAGGCCAAACCACTGCCTCACAAAGCCATACTTCTCTAGCCACTGCCCAGTTTGCTGCTCTCCTTACAGTGGCCCTAGGCCGACCAAACTTGCCACCAGGCTGAGTCTTTGTAG
The DNA here is from genome assembly GCA_002007465.1 of Ailurus styani. Lineage (NCBI taxonomy): Eukaryota > Metazoa > Chordata > Mammalia > Carnivora > Ailuridae > Ailurus > Ailurus styani. Next base: position 2,197,156 of record LNAC01000007.1, read on the forward strand.
ACATCAGAACATGGCATCTCTGTCTCAGCTCTGGTCCTCTGTTCTTGCCATTTTCACTTCCTGGAACCTATTCTTCACCTTGCTAATGTCTGCTTATCCTCAGGGGTCAGCTTACAGTCACTTCTAGAAGCCTTCCATTGGCCTTCTAGGACGAATTAGGTGCCCCTGGTAGGCTTGTCACAACTCCCTGGACTTAGCAGTTACCCCACACTGCAGTGTAATGAACTGCCTGGTGCCACTTCCTTGTCCCACTGTGGTCTCCGAGCTCACTGGGCCCACGGTCAGTGCTACTAATCAGTGTTTCCTCAGTGCCTAGTGTCGCCCTGAGCTCAATAAATCATACTCTAAAATAAATCCACTTGCTAAATTGGGCTTTTTCAGGATGTAGAAAGAGACCTGCCCAGGTTATCTTAAGCAACTGGGTTTATCAGAAGGATCTCAGACGTATGCAGGCAGCCATTTCAACAACTAGATGATTCCTCAGAACTCCTGAGGGGAGATGACTCATCAAGAAAGCCTTCACAGTAGAGAGGACTTTTGAGGTTAGTGCCGAAAGATGAATGGGTGTTTGCCTAGAGACCCAGGTAAGAAAGAGGGTGTTGTAGCCTGACCTAAGCTGATGGTCAGGTTCTTTTGTTGAATATCAATAGCAATCAGGAAAGGTTGAGTGCTCTATACTTCCTGTCTGACAACCTCACTGCCAGGTGGTTGGTTACCAAGAAAGCGCGTCTTTGGCTCCCACCACACGTAGAGTAGGCATTGGCAAGCCCACACAGAAATAGTCCCATGACCTGCTTTTATGTTTGGTGACATCTCTACTTATTCTGGTAGGTGCTCCAGTGAGCCCCTTCCCAGCAGGTTCCCTGTGTGAGAAGAATCACCTGACTTCAATGTCAGGCCCAGTGACAAAAATCCTCCATTAACTGGCGGTCCCCAGATCAATGGAGTTCCACAGCTGAAGCACCAGTCAGAGGGGTCAGGGAGCTGGTTCTCCCCGTTTTCTTATAATGCAGCTGGGGAAGACAGAAGTGGCTACACAAACCTTTCTAACCAACTTATCTTAAAAATCTCTCATTCCACAGAGGAAAAAAAGTATTTCTAGCCCCCATTTTGATAACAACAGAACTTTCTGCTGCAGAGGTAGATGGTGATATTTCAAGCATGGACTCTGGTAAGTGTCCTTCAAACATTAGCTCATGGCCTCTAGCATGTAGATTAGGGTTGTCATCGCTTGATGTACCAAAATATTTTAAAATAAATTTCAGGCAGTATGAAGAGTGGATGGAGGCTTTCTAGGCAAGGGGACAAGACATCAGCAAAGGTCATGGGTGAATGCATGGGTAACATTTTCTTAGTTGATATGAGTTAGGCCCATGTAAATAGACCTTGAAGAACTTAAATGTCAGAGATTCTTTCACATAGAATCTGTGTGGTTAAGGTCCATAGCAGTGGCTTGGCATCTTTCTTCATCTGTTCAATGGGAATGATAATAGTGTCTGCCACATGGGTTTTGGGGTGGATAATTAAAAGAGAATACCGGAAAAGCTTGGCAGGATGCCTAGTGCATAGTAAATGTCCAAAAACAGTAGATGTGATTGTTTTTACTGTTATTAATATTAAGGTGATAATTATTGTTTTCCCATTGTCTAGCCCTATTTCTGGTTCATAGAAGGCACTCAATAAGTAATTGCAGGGATGAATGCATTTGGAAGTTTCCTGATTTACAGTCACTCATCCAACAAATATCCGTTGGGCACCCATACATGCCAGGCACAGTGCTAGGCCCTGGAAATAAAATATTAAACAAGGCCATACAACCTTATCCTGAAAGAGTTTATAGTCTAGAAGGGTAAGCAGTCAAGTGAATGGGCAGTGGGAATGCTACCAAAGCTTCAGGGGTTTAGGAGAGGGTCGGGAGAATCCCCAGAGAAGGTGATGTCTAAGCTGAGTTGAGAGAGGGAAGTAGGGATTAGGCAGGTGAAAGTGATTAGAGCAGGGAGGACAGTCCCAGTTTAGATGTGTTCAGGGGCCTGAGGCAAAAAAGAACCTATCTTGTTCTCACAGTTCTGGGCAGGTAATTTAGTCCAGGTAATTAAATATCCCAGAGATGCTTAAAGATGACTGGAGAGTAAAGTTTTAAATTTTCTCATCTACAACTACACAAAAATCATTTATATTTTTTGACTGCAGAAGATGGAATGCAAGCAAATGTTGCCACCAAGTCTGGTGAATGGGAGATGAAAGGAATGGTTTCCTCTCTCTCCCCTTCCTTTCCCTGCCCTTCCCGTCCTGTCTCTCCTCCCCCACCCTCTCTCTCATTTCTGGTTTCTGTTAATGTGATTTATGCTCCATCCAGAAATGTAGGCTTTTATTCTTAGATTTCTAGTTCTTGCAACCGATATTACTGAACCTAGTGAATGAAGGCTTCAAGTAGTGGCTGCCTGTCCTTTTTGCTTCTGCCATGTTTTACAATCCATGGTCTTGATGAGAGTTCATTTGATTGGATGCCAAGTTTTGTGTGGTTGTTGCAGGGGTGGGTGGTGGACAAGGGATGAGAGGTTGAACAAATTCTTCCATGGTCTTCTTGCTCTTTTGCTGTGTTATTCTTCAGAGTAGGAATTGGAAACAGATGAGGGGGTATTTGCAGGGTAATAGCAAGTCATTTGGGAAGCCACCAATAAGAAGGAGCTGGGCTTTGTCTAAGTTCTTCAGCTCTCCTAGGACTGACTTTGACTTCACTTTCATTGGGCACAGTCTCCTGCTATTAGATTGGATTTATTTCAGAATTCCTTTCACTGAGCATGGATATGGGAAAGTTCTGGCTCTGAATTAATTAACTCCCACCCAACCCCTGCCATGGCAGGACACCCTGAAGTCAGATGTTTACTAGTGAAATGTCTTGGGATTCATACATTCACTTACCATTTATAAATAGGTTTACTCAACGAAGATTTACTGAATACCTACCATAAGCACAGTACTGTAAAAATAAGGAAAGGGAGGGGAATTGAAACATTTTTAATACGTTTTTAATAGTGTATAGCAGGGGTCTCAACGTCCGCACTATTGCTACTGACACTTTGGACTGGACAATCCTTCCTCCCAAGGGCCTGTCCTATACTTTGTGGAATGTTTAGCAGCATCACTGGCTTCTACCCACCAGATGCCAGAAGCACCTCTCCCCAGTTATGACTGTCAGAAATATTTCCAGACATTGCCAAATATCCCTTGGGGGGCCAAAATAGCTGGTGATTGAGAATCACTGACTTAAAATATTAGGCATCATCCTCAACACTTCATATATATATATTTTTTTTATTTAAGCTCTCCTCCCCAATAAGCCCTTAAGGAATACGGTTCCAATAGGAGTGTAAGAAGAATTAAATGATTTACTCAGAGTCTCATGGGTAATAATTATGGCATTTGGATTTTAAATCTAGGTCTTTCTACAGACTACATCCCCAGACTTCCATACAACACACTGTCCTACCCCAGAAGGAACTTATCACCTAGTTGGAGAGATGTGATAGGAGCCAGGTACGTTCCAGTTCCGTTCACTGGAGAATAAGTGATGTGACCAGTTGGAAGAGAGAGGTAACACTGGGCTAGGGAGGTCAGGGAACATGTCCTGCAGAGATGAGAATGCTCTTTGAATATGTGTGGATAAAGAGTTTGATTGGAATAGTGATTTTGTGCTGAGGAGTGGTGGGTGGTAAGACTTAGACAGATAGCATGGGGTAGCAGTTAAGAACCCGTGCTAGAGCGCCTGGGTGGCTCAGTGGGTTAAAGCCTCTGCCTTCGGCTCAGGTCATGATCTCAGGGTCCTGGGATCGANCTGCTCAGCGGGGAGCCTGCTTTCTCCTCTCTCTCTCTCTGCCTGCCTCTCTGCCTACTTGTGATCTGATCTCTCTCTGTGTCAAATAAATAAAATCTTTAAAAAAAAAAAAAAACAAAAAACAAGAACCCGTGCTGGTTCCGGGTGGAATTTGTTTGAATTCTGGCTCCTCCACATATTAGTCATGTGACCGTGAGCTAATGAAGGAATCTTTTAGCCCAGTTTCATTGCCTGTAAAATGGATTGATAAAGGGGCGCCTGGGTGGCTCAGTGGGTTAAAGCCTCTGCTTTCGGCTCAGGTCATGATCTCAGGGTCCTGGGATCGAGGCCCGCATCGGGCTCCCTGCTCAGCGGGGAGCCTGCTTCCCCCTCTCTCTCTGCCTGCCTCTCTGCCTCCTTGTGATCTCTCTCCCTCTGTGAAATAAATAAAAATAAAATCTTTAAAAAAAATGGATCNCCTCCTTGTGATCTCTCTCCCTCTGTGAAATAAATAAAAATAAAATCTTTAAAAAAAAATGGATCGATAAGGATAGTACATGTTCTTGAGATTGTAGTAAGGGTTTAATGAGTTAATACACAAGGGGCTTAGAACAAAACCCAGCATCCAAGTAGGTGCTCAATAGATGCTGGCCACTTAGTGCTTGATTCTGTTGGACTTCAAATAGTTTAGAATCTATATTATAAATAATAGGAGCTTTTGAATCAAAGTTCACCAGTACTGCAGTTCCCCTTCCTGTATTTACAGCAAGGTCACAAATTGGCGTCTTGGGGTAAGAAATCATCTCTGGTTGCATCATCTGTTCCCAGAGTACCAGTGTCAAATTGTTCAACCCATCTGTGGGGTTTTGGGCTTGAAGCCTCAGAGACATCTTTCCAACAGAGATTTAAAGGGGGAAAGAGGCAGCCTGGGCATCTGTTCAGACATTCATTCACTCTTCTGTACATTCAATCAACATTTACTGAATACCTTTTTTATTCTGGGCGTCATGTTTCTATTAACTACATCTGGAACACCAATAAGTCACCACTCTGCCCATGTGTCAGCTGCAAGTTTATTGGCTAGAATTGTCATTGTTTAGTTTTAAGACAATTCAAAGTTATTTCTGTGGCTTGTGTTAAAATCTTGAGGTTTCTTCTCATGCTTCGCTTGGTGCCACTGCTGGGCTTTGTATTTATGGAGATCTGATGGCCCTGGATGTGGTTGGGGATCTTCTCCTGGGAATTTCCTCTTTCTTCCTCTCTCCAGCTTTTTATAGCTACATAAGGTTTAGATCTGTTAGCAAACACATGGGTAATTATGCCCCTCTGTGTTTATAGACTCAGGATAAATTGTCCTAATGGGAAAATATCTGTCCTTTGTAGCAATTTGGATCAAGGCATTTAATTTTCTGTGTGGTTCATTTGCCTTTCTAAAAATCATTTTGATGTTTGTTTCACTCATGAATCATCTATTGTTGATAAACAACAGCACTCAAAAAACCCCATTAAAAATCTTTTCTCAATCTAAAAGTAGTTGACATTGGAGAAATATGTGACCCATCCATATGTTTTCTCATAGATGTTGAATTCAAGGAGGCAGTTGGATTTTAAGACTCAGGGGACCTCCGATAAGAAGCCCATAGAAATGATCCACCAGAGTCGGCCCACCAGCATGCTGGAAAGGCTCAATTCAGCTCAGTTTGTCTCAAAGCATCACTGTCCTAACGCATTTGTGTTCATTCTTTCAGCAGTCACGGGAGACCTACTCTATGCAAGGTTAGATTATAGATGAATAGCGAAGTGCCTCTAAGTAATAAAATAGAGGTAAACCTTGATTGGATTCTTCAGCTTGCTGAGAAACGGGCAATGTATGCTTCCGGTCAGAAGGCACAGTCAGTTCTTTCCTCTGTTACACTGGGGAAAATGATTGCTCTCCCCAGGTGATGTAAAGAAACCCGCAGAAGTCTTGGTTTTTACTCAGTTTGGGGCAGCGAGCATAAATGCTTCTTTTTGCAATGTTTCCTCCCTCCTGAGAGATAAAAATACTTGATGAGAGGCAGAGGTGTAATCATTAAGCACACCCTTTTGTGTCAAACTAGATGGGTTTGAATTGGGAACTCCCAACATTCATTAGCTTCATTACTTAACCCTGTTGTGACTCAGTTTCCTTGTATTAGAATAAGGCTAATAATTATTCCCACTTCACAGTTGAAAAAAGAGATAGATGATCTACATAAAGTTGTTAGCATAGTAAGAGCTTAATAATCCATAGCTATTATCATTAACATCATCATCAATTAATATTTGTGTGCCCACTGAACAAAAAGTAACATTGCCTGTACAGAGAAGCAATAGAGAGGAGCAATGCACTTGTCACTTATTGAGTATCTAAGAGCTGGACATATTCTTAGAGATACCCATTCCAGTAAACAAAGGTCCAAAGAGATGTGGACATAGGTTTGTGGGGTGGACGACATTCTTGTGGTGCCTCGTTTGGGGGCATAGAGCATGGAGGCTCAGGATCTTTGCTCCCACATTCCGTGGAGTAAAGAGCACCACGTTAGCCCTAGAAGGGAATGGAAGACATTCTCTAGCCTGGCTCCTGCCTAAACACGCAAGACTATCACTTCAGATGGAGTCCGATGGGTGAAGACGGTCCATTGATGTCAGTGTCCAGTCAGTTACCATTAGCATCAAGCAAGCCTTCTTCATGTCTGATCCAAATTTTAATGTTGCATTTGTGTCTCTTACCTCTTTTGTCTCCTGTGGAGATGAAGAACAGCTGGTCGGTATCCTCTTTATAATAACCCTTCAAATGGGAGACGACTGTTAAGTTTGCCTTTAGGCAGTTTTTACTCTAGACTAAACAACTGCAAATCCTTTAACCTTCCCTCAAAGGTTCTATTTTCTGTTTCTTTAATCATTTTGGTTCTCCTTTGGAACCTTTCCAGTGTCTCCGCATCTCCTTTAAAATAAGGGGCCTCACGCTGGACATACCACCCTAATAAGAGTCTATCTGCTGCCAAGTTCTTTATTATGGGGGAGGAAGTGGGGAGAGGCACTTCCCTTTCGTGTCAACCTCCCGCCAGTGTGAACTCCCCCCAGTGTTGTGTTGCCTATTTCTTATCAGTACAATACGCAGACTCATACTGAATACATGGTCTGCTGTGATCCTCACGTCTTTGTTTTTCTCAAATGTAGATATTAAGCCCCATTTGTGCCTGTCATTTTGGGCATCACCCCTCAAGACACTACTTTGTAATCAGCCTTCGTGCTGAACTCTAAACTCTTTTTAATGAACCATTTTCCTTCATGCGTTGAAGCCACTTTGGATTCTCTTAACATACCAGCAGTTTCTGCTCAAATTAATATTACTTATAGACTCTGGGTGTACGCACAGCAATTGTAAGTATTATGTAAACCAGACCTAGGGTAAAATTGGAGACCACTTTTTAAGCACCCCTTTGTTTACTGAACCATTGATCTGTTTTCCAGTCAGCAGTGAACCCGGGGAGGGAAAAGACCAAGCACATCATATCTTTCTAGCCTGCTGATGAGAATGTCATATGCATTCCAAAGCTTTCCTGAAATGAAGTTATTATACAGATGTGCTCAAATTTTAATTCCTGGCATATACACACCCTAAACTGAGCTTAGACAACAAAGTCGGTGGGGGAAGGGGAAATATTTTTTGTATCAAACTTAAAATCCTGGATTTACTATAAACAGCATGGGTTTGCACATCATAAATTACATGCCAGGTTGATGGAGTAGAGAGAGTTAGACGTAAAGCATTAAGAAACTGTCAGTGGGGAAAGCAATCAGAAGGGAAGAAAGGATGACTTCTGAAATTATTAGAAAATCATTCCATTTGAACTAATTCCCATACAACTTATCAGATACTGAGATGCCACATAAAAGTATACTAATGAATCTACCAAGACTGCCACCCCAAAGCAGAAAAGAGGGAAGAGGGAGGGGGGTGAGGAGCCAACATTCACGGAAGCCTTATGATATTTGTAAGCCAGACATTCTAAGAGTTCTGATATATTTGGCTTTTCCTAAAATCATAAGCTAACTGGCTTTGAGAATTGCCGTATTTGAGGCATGGCTTGCAAAACTCCGTCTTGCCAGGTACCTGTAGTGTTCTCCTAAACTCCACTTATCATTGCTGGTTGCAATACCCACCCCTCCTGGAGATACACGTCATCCTGGGGTTTGGTTTCCTTCTAGTACTTCCAAAGGAGGACCACCACTGCCTGGCATTCCTGCCAATCTCTGGCTTTGCTGTGGCGCAACCTGAATGAAGCAACTGAGGGTAATTCCAGGACTGGCGATTAGGATGATTAGTTACTGTGGGCTGCTTCTGAGAGAAGACAGATTTCCAGCCTGCCCTTGACATGGGTTGACCCCTCCCAGACTCCAGTTACCCTTTCCAGTAACAGTAATGGTACTGAGAACTGAAGCCTTCTTTTGCTTCTTCCTTTATAATGAATTCCTTCGAATTCCACCAGATCTATCCCTTGCAAAGCTAGTTACGTTTAAGGGGCTGCTGGACCCCAAGAAGAGAGCCATAGCTCAGAGACACAGGTTTGGGGCAAGATTCTGGCATGAATCCCAAGGAGCAGGATGAGTGTGTGTCCATCTCAAGTCGCAGGAAGCACAGGGCTTCATTTTGTGCCTAGATTTGTGCCATTCAGCCACAGGTGGTCTCCATACCTCCAGCTCCCTCTGGGAGCTCGGCCCTGGATCCCTTTCAAAGCCAGGTGAAAATGTGAGCAGAAGTTCCTTAATGGTTTGAGGTTTGGCACAGCGATGCTTTTACTTTTCAACAAGTGTTAAAAGTGGGAAAGTGGAATAAAATACAATTGGACGTTAAAAAAAATAATCTCTTCGTGCAATGAAATGTGGGGTGACTCCCCCTCTCTCTGAGATCCCTCCCTCCGCTCTTAGGAAAGCAAACACACGTTTCCTGTCTTATTTGTATTCCCATTAATTTAAGACAGGAAGCCCTCGGTGGGTGTGATGTAAACAATTCAGCCTCGTGGGTCGGGCTTCCTCATCAGTTTGCAGCTGGAGAGATGGCTGCAGGGCCCAAGCCCATTCGTGCCTCTCCGGGGGATGACTTGTTGACTGAACCCCGCCGATGACGGGAGGGGCGCGGGAGCGGGAGAAGGTATAAAGGAAATGCTTAAGTTGTGCAGTCACCGGCGGTTGTAATTCAGCGGTGGTAAATGTGGTTCCTGCTGCAGAACGACTCTGACTGGAGGTTTCTGAAAAGTTTCTTGACGTCCTGCCCGGTGTGATGGTTGTGATTCTGGTTTGGGGCTCCCCCACCCCCTCCCCCTGTAAGAACCCACGCTGCTGCTGGTTATGAAACGGAGCGGTTATGAAATGAACCGGTGCCGGGGAGGTGGAGCTTCTCGCGGCGGCCGGAGGGAGAACTTTTGACCGGGCGAGGCAATCTGGGAAGGGCGCTCTGGGCTCCAAACCTGCTCCGGGTTAGGGCGGGAAGCCCCCCCCCCCGCCCGCCCCGAGCGCT
>LNAC01000007.1:2207355-2351041 GCA_002007465.1 Ailurus styani
CGAGCGAGCGGGGCCCCGGGCGCAGGCTTAGTGCCGCCAGCCGCTCGCGACCCGCGCGCCGGCCGCCGGAGGCGTCGGACTGCGGACCCCGTCGAGGTGACTTCAGAACGGGAGGTAGGAAGCAGCCTGGCAAACAGAAACCGCAGGCTTCCCCTTCCCCCGGGGTTGGGGTGCAGGTCGGGGCTGAATCCACAGATGTGGAAATTTAGCCGCAGCCTCGGAGACACGCCGCCGCCAACTAACTCAGCTCGCAGACCACCTGCGTGTCTTGTTTTTGACTTGGGGGACTGGCGTGTTTCGAGATGGTTTGTGGTCCTTGGAGGAGTAACCGACTTGGACCTGGTTTGTCAGGTACTGACAGAAGGAGGCGCCTGGAGTGTAGGATGGGGGGGGTGCATAAGGGACAAGGCTGGAGGGGCTCCAGAGGCACGGTTCTTTCCTCGGATGAGGGGTGCCTTGAAGCCCACGACGTGTGCGTGTCGGGGGTGCTCCAGCAGCCCAGGCATCTGTTACACCGCCCTTATCCCGTGCTCCTGGCTGGCTGGCAGGGAGAGGAATCTGGGACAGAGCAAAGATGCGTCTCGTACCAGCGGGAACTTTTTCTGAGCCCTCAGGAGGTCATGATCTCTTGTGGGGACAGATCTTCACCCCAAACTACTAAACAGCCTGCTTAGACAACGCTCCCACCCCTGAGGCACAGAATATTTTGCTGTAGCGTCCACAAGTGTAAGAACTTAAAGATGAAAGATGTTTGGAAAGAAAATGACCTTATCTATCACGTTGTTACTCCCTAGTAGATAGTTTATAAACACTAGGGGTGAAATGAAGTCAGTCTTGTCTCACGAGATGCCGGCAAGTAGGAGATAACTACAGCTGCCATCCTGGGAACCGTTTCTGGGAGAAAAGCCCTCAATGTAAACAGTAAACACTTTCCATAAAAATAGGCCAGGCGGAGTACGATATCATAAGGGGCATGACATAAACCGTTAATAATGATATCACAAAAGGCATGACATAAACGTCTTCAAATACACACGAAATTCCGTACTTTCAGACTTTGCACGCCTAGACTGTTTCTGCCCTTGCCCATGAACTGAAAAATAAGGTACACGGGGATCTCTCTACCTCCAATGTTAATCTGACTGCTAAATATTCAATAACCTACAGATTGACTGTGGCTCTTTCTTTAGAGGAGATATTAACAGTTAATAGGATCTACCCACAGTTCATTGTTTTCAGGATCTCTAGTCAAATCCATTGACCCTAGGATACAGCTATAGGACCCACAGGTAGGGTGGGCTTTGGGAAAGCAGGCCTGTGTCAGATTCTAAAAGGAAAAAAAGGAGTTCTCAGAGTGGGCCACACAGAGAACAGAAATAGGATGTACCAGGGAAAGTGGGGAGACCCAGCTGGTCGCAGATTTCACGCTTGCTCCTGCTCTTCCAGCCTCCAGCCCTGTGAGTCTGTGCAGCTGGGCCTAATTGTCTGAGGGAGGACCTCCCCTCATCTAGCAGGAAACGAAGACGTAGTAAATAGCAACAGTTTCCAGAAACCACCTTTCTGCTGGCCTTCTCACTTCCATAAATTGCCCGACACTGCACTTGGCATGTACAGCTCCCTTTAATCCTCCGTTCTTACTAATCTCCTCTGTAAATCCAGGCGGGTCACACTTACGAATTGTCTCCTTAAAGAGAAAGGGTGACCCCATTCTGGCCCGTTTCCTGGGACATTAAGTTCTCATCTCATCCGCTCTGCCTAGCGCTCAGCCCTGCCTTCTTCATCAACTCTTCTGCTTTCCAGCGGTTTCACCAAGTACATTTGCTGCCTTCTAGACATGGGTTCTCATTCTGGGATCTGATGTAGACCCAAGTTTCCCTTTTTTCCTTATCAAAACAATACATGTATATAATTTTCAAAGTCAAATATTTCTATGAGGCTTATAACTAGAAACAGCAGTCACATGCCCCACCCTCCACCAACCTCAACTCCTGTGCCCCAAAGACAACCGCTTTCAACATCTTGTGTGTATTCTTAAATACTGCAGGTATGTACTGCTTCACTGGTTCTCTCCGCCACCTGCCCTCTGGCCTCCTGCCCCCCTTCTCTGGATTTGCTGCTTTTGAGGTCTGCCACACACCCATCATCCAGAAATCTCCTTTCTTCATTCTACTGGGCACTGATTTTTGCCTCTTTCCCATGTGGCATCCCCTGTGTTCTAGACTGACATCTTCCTCTTCACTTGTTTCTGTTCTCTTTCTGGTAAAACACAACTTCTGGAAGTTTCTGAGAAGGAATACGTGAGAAATCAGTTTTTTAAGATCTTCCAAGTTCGCATGTTTGGTGGGGTAGGAAGGTTGGAAATGCTTTTCCCTTAGAATTTGGGACACATTGCTCTTTAGGTTCAGTATTGCCATTGAGACGTCTGTCTTCCTAATTCCTGATGCTTTGAATGTAGTTATTTCCCTCTTTCTGAAAGTTTTAAGGATTTTCTCCTTGTTCTTTGTAATGTCCTTTCTCTCTGTAGTGAAATTTCATTTTCATATATCTTGCCGTGAGGTTTGGTTTTTTTTTTTTTTTTCCATCCCTTTTACTTGGCTTTCAATACACCTCAATCTGGAAACTCATCTCCTTTGGTTCTGAACAGTTTTCTGGAATTAAAAAAAAATCATTTCTCTCCTCTTTTGGAACATCTATTTAGTTGGAAGGGGATCTTCACGGATTGAATTTCTAATTATTTTTTTCTCTCCTTAAAAAAAAAATTGCTACTTCCTGGGAAATTTCCTCCTTTTATCTTCCAACCCATATACTGAATTTTTATGTCTGCCATCAAATTTCTAATTTCCAAGAGCTCTTTAAAAATCTCTGAAATATTCTTTTTATAACCTGTTCTCGTTTCACGGATGAAAAGCTTTCCAACTCCCTGCAGATCTCAATGACAGCTTCTTTGAAGTGCTCCTCTATTCCCTTCACGGTTTTTTCCCTCCTCAGATTTCCTCTTAGTTTTTGTTCTGTTTTTGTTTTTGTTTTTTTAAGATTTTATTTATTTGTCAGAGAGCACAAGCAGGGGGAGCAGCAGGCAGAGCAGGCAGAGGGAGAAGCAGGCTTCCCGCCTAGCAGGGAGAGCCCAGTGTGGGACTCCATCCCAGGACCCTGAGATCATGACCTGAGCCAAAGGCAGACACTTAACCGACTGAGCCACTCAGGTATCCCTGTTTTTGTTTTCAAATCTTGTGCTTGTTAAAAACTTTCCTCTAATATCTAATGATCCTGGACTGATCACTTAAAAGCTAACTGGAAGGTCTGCCAGTGTGGATGGGGCTTATATCCAGGAATCAACAGTTCCTTCTTTCCAAGAAAGACACCTAGAACAGTGTTCCAGAATCTAGAACAATGCCTGGCACCCAGTTAACTTTCCATTCCTATTTGCCAAGCCATTCAATGACATAGGATCTTGCTAGGGCCAGGTAGTAGCGAGTATTAGAAGCTCCCCAGGTGATTCGAGTGTGCGGCTGGCACAAGCACCTGTGCTGTAACGGGGTCATCATTGGGCCAAGCAGTTTGGAGGACGCCCACCTTCTGTAGAAGGTCGTTCCTTGCAGATGAAACTGACCAGGTGAAGAGAAATCCCCCTCACCGAGGGGTCTTTGTTGGCTGTGGCATTCTGTGAACCAGATTCAGGTAGGAGACAAGGAGTCTAACATTTGGTTTGGAGAATTTCTCTTGTTCCCCTGTCGTTAAAGTGGCACCCCTTCCCTCAGCTACCTTTGATGTTGGAATCCAGAGTTGCTCTGATTTCACAGAGCAAACCCATTATGGAATGTAGGCAGTCACGTGGGAGCTAGGACTAAGGAGATTATGGGGGTCTGACAGCTTCGGGCACAGGCTCTTAGCCAGCCCTCTTGCCTTTGGCACCCCTGTCCCGTGGCCCCAATTCCAGAGACTCTCTGTCTCTGGACTCCGTCAAACTCTTCTTTCTCTCATTAGCTAAGTCAGTTACCACTGGACAGACCACTTCCTAGCTTCCAAAAATTTGTTACAATCATTGCTTCTTCAGTTCTCTTTAAGATTTTGGCAAAACCCTACCCCTATGCTTATAAATTCCTTTACTCTCATTTCAATCCATGTTTACTGGGGAGTGCGTCTCTCTGCCTCATGCCCCAGCTTTGCCCTGGAACCCTCCGCTCAAATCTTTCTGTATCTATCCCCCTTTACCACAGGTGCCCACTTGGAAGAGAAATGCAAATAGGCCACATTGCATGGTCATTTCAGCAATAATCATTAAAAATGCCCAAGTTCTGGGGTACCTGGGTGGCTCAGTCAGTTAAGTATCTGCCTTCAGCTCAGGTCATGATCTCAGGGTCCTGAGATTGACCCCTGCATCAGGCTCCCTGCTCAGTAGAGAGCCTGCTTCTCTGTCTCCCTCTGCTGCTCCCCCTGCTTATGTTCTCTCTCTCTCTCTCTCTCTCCAATAAATAAATAAAAATCTTTAAAAAATAAATAAATAAAAATGCCCAAGCCCTGAGTAGAGTGGTTATTGGGCATTTCTACTAGATATGTTAGCATCTTCCACCAGGTCAGGACCCATGCTTTTTTGTATGTGTGGAATGTCTGGCAGAAGGCATTTTTGAACGTGTTTGGTGTGGCATGTCATAATTCTATCTGTGAAAATAACTGTACAGCATGTTAACTTTTTTGATGTATATTCATGTTCATTTCCTTTGTTGGGCCTCACCAAAAGTCCATTGGGTGGTTTAGTGGTCATGTGGACTCAGGAGCATCCATCTTCTGAGATGACTAGCACATTCTGGTTGTGGTACCTCTGTTCCACAGCCCAGAGGCAAGTGGAGGAAAGAGTATGTGACCCGAGTCTGGGCAATGAGATGTGAAGAAATGTCTCTTGTGGAGTGTCTAGGGTAGGTTTGCTCGTTATTGAGAAGAAGACACAAGCAAATGACCCCTTTGCTTCCTTGGTACATTGCTGTCTAGAACTGCTATAGGCGTCTTGTCTCCAGCCTTAGGACAAAGTCAACACCCAGGAGAGAGCAGATCCCAGAGTGTCCTCAAGAAGCACCAAGCTTTCTCTTGCAGGTCCCATTATGGGAGATGATTAATTTCCTCCTTGTTCAAGCCATTTTGTTTGTTTTGTTTTTGTTTTGTTTAAAGTAATGTGAGGCTTGAACTCACAACCCTGAGGTCAAAACGTGAGCTGAGATCGAGTCAGACACTTAACCAACTGAGCCACCTTGGCCGCCTTCAGGCCATTTTGAATCAGGATTTGGTATCATTTCCTGCCAGACTGATAGAGGCGGACATTTCTTTATGCATGGTCTCCTTCTAAGAGCGTTAATTAAGGCAGACATTGGGCTTACCTTCCTGAACATCTAAGCTGCCTGATTCCTTATTCTGGCTCCAAGTAGGATTCCTTTCTACTTGATTTTCCAGGCAGATGAAATTAATGTTATTCTCTCTTCCAACTTCAAAAGAAGGTGTCACTGTGGAGACATTCAGTGGGGAAAAGGGGAGTCCTGGCTTGGGAGATTGTTAGCTGATCCCAGTGAGAGATCATCCTGGGGCTGTCTCAGAAGTGAAGACTGTTCTTGAAACAACAAGGCAATGAAGAAGCCCCATGCATCCCACCCTGTGAAAAGCCAGGCACTAGTTTTCATTCGCTCCTGTGGTTGTGGAGGCTGGCATGTCTTGCCCGCACACTTGGCATCATTGCCTCCGTCTTCCATCCTCTTTGTCTTTTGGGCATCCCAGACTTGGGGAAGTTTGAAGATGAAGTGCACTCAGGAAGTGCTCAGTGGTGTCAGTGGGACTGAATGCAGGAGAAAGTGGCCTGTCCGTACCTGTTTGCCTCAGTCTGGCTCCAGAGGCCATGGCATACTCTTTATTTATTATTTTTTTTAAGATTTTATTTATTTATTTGACAGAGAGAGAGAGAGATCACAAGTAGGCAGAGAGGCAGGCAGAGAGAGAAAGGAGGAAGCAGGCTCCCTGCCGAGCAGAGAGCCTGATGCGGGCCTCGATCCCAGGACCCTGAGATCATGACCTGAGCTGAAAGCAGAGGCTTTAACCCACTGAGCCACCCAGGCACCCCATACTCTTTATTTTTATGAATAGGAAGCTTCCCTCATCTCTTCATTCCCAGTATAATGTTCGCCTAAAGAGAAGCCCTTAATTGTACTTAGCATTATACCATCATTTTCCCATTTGTATCTTTTGCTAAACCTAGACTGTATGGCTGGGGATTTCCTATTTAATATAGCTAAGATTTATTGAGCACTTACTGCTTGCCTGGAACTATCCTATGCTTTACATGTGTGAACTAATCTGATCCTCACAATGATCTTATGAAGAGTGCTGTGAGTATCCTGTTTGCAACAGAGATCTCTTGAGGCACACCATATTTAGGGAAATTGCTCAAGGTTGTCCAGCTCTTCAGTGGTGGAGTGGAGATTCAAATGTTGGCAGTCTGGTTCTGTGTGCTATAAAACATATATGCTTTATGCAATATAAAATTCATCATTATAGTCTGAACACCCTTACACCATCTGTAGTGCACAACAGCGATTCAGATGTTACTGTGAGTAAATAAACACAAGGCTTTTTCATGTCATTACAGACTCATTAATTTTAGTGGCAGTATATTTCCCCTAAGGACCCATAATTTGTATAACTGTTTCCCCAGGATTAGACATTGTAGTTGTATGCTAGGGTATCTGAGACTGGGACTGAGAAGTCCCAGATACGTGCTTATGAATTGGGAAGTGACCGGGAGACCATCTTTAACCTCCTCGCCCTCTGCCACCCTTAAGAGCGATGCTAATTCTCGTCCCATTCCACATTCCCATTGCCATCCATAGAACTCTGCATAAAAGTAGATGGTGCTGTAGAGGCTTTAACACTTTGGAAACTTTTCTGAAGGTCCCTGTTAGAGGGTGAGCATTAGTTGTCAGGGAATTGCTGTAAGAAATGTGAATCCCTGAAATGTCGCCTGCCAAGTGCCATTTTCCAGGGGGTTTCTCATAACCTGTCGTTTTCCACTTTTGAATCCAGAAGTAGTATATCTGACTCTCATTTTGTTAAGACTTTTGGCTGACCTCTCGGATTCTTGTTTTAATTGCCAACCGATAGAAAATTTAAGTGGAAAGATGTGTTAGTGTGCAAACTTTGGAGTTTCTTTTAGCTCTGAAAATTGGGGGGCTGGTAGGGATAGAAGATTAAGGAAATTTATGAAACAATATTGTATGGTTAATGGGCTATCTTGACAGTGTGACTTGTTAGGCCCGATGTAAATAAATACACCACGTATCAAACCAATGTGAGCGCTATGTAGAGGTTATTTGCAGTTAAAGAAGTTTGTTTTGTTTTTGTTTCTGTTTTTAAAGATTTTATTTATTTATTTCACAGAGGGAGAGAGATCACAAGGAGGCAGAGAGGCAGGCAGAGAGAGAGGGGGAAGCAGGCTCCCCGCTGAGCAGAGAGCCTGATGCGGGCCTCAATCCCAGGACCCTGAGATCATGACCTGAGCTGAAAGCAGAGGCTTTAACCCACTGAGCCACCCAGGCGCCCAAGAAGTTTGTTTTATAAATTAAATTATATCTGAGATATGTTAGAAGACCTTGATATTTAAGTTTAGATTAGTCCTGGGGCTCCTGGGTGGCTCAGTAGGTTAAGCATCTTCCTTTGGCTCAGGTCATGATCTCTGGGTCCTGTGATCAGTGCAGCCCCATGGCAGTCTCCCTGCTCAGCGGGGAGTCTGCTTCTCCCGCTGCCTCTGCTCCTCCCTCATGCTCATGTGTGCTCATGCACTCTCTCTCTCAAGTTAATTATTTTAAAAATCATTTAAATTTAGATTAATCCTATGCTGAAACCCTTTTGTAGAACAGATACTTTTTTTTGAAAAGTCAAAGATATACTTGTTCCAAATATATCACAAATGCATATGCATATGTGTATAATTTCTAAGAGTGTGTATGTATACACGGGTGTTGTCTTCCCTCCTCTGACCCCCTAATTCAGTCTCTGCCTTCCTCTGCCCCAGGAGGCTTAGTGCTATGAACTTACAACATCAGGACTCCCTTGTCTTATTTCTAGGTGGCTTCGGCCAATAGGAAGCACAGGCAGGGGAATCAGAAGGCAGGAGGAGAGAGTGTTGGGGTATTTTTCCCCTTCATCACAGCCCCCTCGGCCTTGCAGAGATTCTGACTTTGGCTGGGTTGTTCTAAGCTCTTGATGGGCAGCTCACTGTCAAGATTCCAGTTCGCACTGCTTCCTCTCGCTACCCTTCAGACCTAAAGGTGGTAATGGTTTCCCAGCTAGCTAGTGGCTAGCTCCCAGGTACTGCATCCTGCCCACGTCTAAGAAGTCCCTCCATAAAGTGCTCTCTCATTAAACCCTTTTGAGCATGCCTTCTGTTTTCGGCTGGAACCCTCATGATACAGTGTATGTTCATCGCTTTCTCATATAAAGTCTTGTCACATCTGGTTCTAAAATGCCCGTTACATTTACCTTAGTATATCTGAATTTGAGTTGTAGCTTGTCCTGTCCAAGAGTTGCCCTTTTATCCTTTTGTCTTTTTTATCTTTTCTATTAGATCTCTAGTCCTGGGGAGTGGGGCAGGGGGTGAATTATCCGGCCTCTCCCTACAACGTCTAGGACGCTATATGGACAGAGGTCACAACAATAGGCAACTGGAAGTAAAATATGAGTACATGTTTGTGTATGGTGTACATGTGGGTATACTGTATCTGTGACTGCTGGTGTTTCATTGTATCCTTACAGCATTGGTTCATTCATTTATGCAATAAACAATTACCAAGTGCCAGTTATAGGCAACATCTTGTGCTAGGTATTCACAAGGTCTGCTCAGAGTTCAGAGAGTCATAAAGGAGTTTCATGAAGAACTGAAATAGAATTTTCAAGCAGGAAGGAATCCGAGAGCATATCTGATCTGGTTTTATCCTTTCCGGTGAAACCCAGGCTGAGCGGGTCAGTGCTTTGTTCTGGAGCACAGGTAGTAGGTGGTATATGACCAGAACTCTGTGTCCTGACTCTCTCTGCGTGGGCTTCTTTCCCCAGCCCCCTCCTGTCACGCTGCCTGCTCATCTCCTGGTACTTTGTGGTGAAAGGAACCACCATAAGTTATCCTTTAGAAAACCTCTCTGCTGCCCCTTATTGCTTCCCTCTGTGTTGCAAATGCAAACCAGATAGTCATGCTCTGAGCTCATAAAAGCGCTTAATAGGACACAGACAGTGGATTCTAACCCAGGCTCCAACATCAGCCTCACGTGTAGACAGCTGGGGGAATATTTGGACCAACCCACAGCCACTCTCGGACATCTCCCTTCACCAGCTATAAACTCTGGACCAGCATTTCATGAGGGGGTAGGAGGTGTTGGAGTTGGGTTGAGAGTGAGCTACACATTCTGCTGTTCCCTGAGCCAGAGTCTCCGGCCTCATCATAGAAGACGCGATCTCCAAGGCAGGCCTGGGCTGCTCCCAGAGCTGGTCCCTGGAGGGCCTTTGCTGACTGGCACTTTTCCTGTGATGATGGCCCTTTATGAGTCCACATAGCACAAGGACCAGAGTATGGGTATTCCCTACAAAGTCAAAAACCTTCAACTCCATTATATTTACCTAAAAGTTTGTTTAAGATGGACAAGAAAAAGGCTTTCCTTAACAGAAACAAAGCAGGTTGGCCTAGGTCGGCATGTAAAGATGAGATGTTCTGTTCCCTCACATATGCATGTCCGCTGGGGGACTGACAAATTGTTAGTCCTCACCTGTAAGGCTCGAGTTCAAGATTAGGGAAAGAGAAGGCAGGATAGTGTCTTTACTGAGTCCTGCTATTAGTCAGGCTTTGTGCTGGGGCCTTTAACTACAGGATCTCACACCCAGACAAGCTAAGTATTATATGCCCATTTTACAGATCTGGCCACTAAGGCTCAGTAGGGCCGTGACATACTCAGAATTACATAGCTTGTGTAAAGTAATAGATCATGTTCTCGGTTCTAGCTCCCCAGATAAACCTTGTCCATGAAGTAGTGCCTTTCCAAGCCCAGCTGGCCCACATGTGTGCCGAGTGATGCTGGGGAGAGTTGGCTAGCTTTTCTACGTTGATTTTCTCAACTGTAAAGTGGGAATGAGGGGATCACCCCCTCCTGTTAGTCGTGACGGCTGAGGCCCTGTGCACAGCATTCCTCCCTGTGCCGGGCACCTAAGCCTTTAATGAAATTGAGCTCCCGGCCCCTGGATCTGGGTTTGCTGCTTCTCTTTTCTAGACGTGCTTTGTCAACTGTCAGCTGTTAACTTCCCTCAGTGGTTTCCGTAGCCATAAAATGAGGCTTGGGGTAAAGGTCAGTTTCTTAATGGAGAAAAACCTGAGAAGAACAAGGCGAACCCCCCTCTTTCGTGTTGTAACTGTCAAGCTTCCAAAAGTGTGCGGTCTGTGTTATTTCAGGGTGTAGCCCACTCCTGTCTACTGTGAGGATGTAGACTCGGTCAGCTGCCCTGGACCTAACTTGTTGAGTCCAGCAAGTTCCAGCCACACTTCCTCAGTTCCTACCACTCAGGTTTTCCTCTCTTTCATGACTCACGGTCCCTGTTGTAAAGAAAAACTCCATTTGTTGTTTTCATTTACGTTATACACAATACTCTCTGAATACTACTTCACTTCTGGTCACCAAATGTGTGTGTATGTGTGTGTGTGCACGAGCGCACACGTGGGTGTATGGGGGAGGTTTTCCCCCACACCAAACAATGCTGGGACACCAGCTGGGTGTCCACCAATTCAGCCTAATTCTGGACACTGTCTACCTGGAGGGACTGTCAGACCCCACAGGCTAAGGGCTCAAGCCCCACAGGACTGTCCCTCTCTCCTCCCCACCGTGCATGCTCCCACTAAAGTCCAAATTATCACCTGTGCTTCTGACCAACTGACTATAAATAGGTTCTTATGACCCGCCTGTTAGTTTTTACTGTTAATTAATTGCATTTGATGAATTTGCTAGAGCAGCACACAAAACTCAGGGAAACTGTTTACTTAACCAGATTACTGGTTTATTATAAAAGGATGTAATCCAGGAATAGTCCTATGGAAGATACATGGGGAGGGGCATAGGGAAGGAAGCTCGGAAGCTCTCCGAACCCAGTCCTTTGGGGTTTTATGGACGTTTTGTTACAGAGACATGCTTGATTAAATCATTGGCTGTTGGTGATTGAAAAGCTTCAGCCCCTCACCCCTCCCTAGAGGTAGAGAAGTGGGATTGAAAGTTCCAGCCCCCTAATCCGCATCTGGGTCCCCTGGCAACCAGCCCCCATCCTTAAGGACTTTCCAGAAGTCATCATATTATCATAAATTCAGATGTGATTGAAAAAGGCTTTTTATGAGTAACAAAAGATACCAATTTCACATTTTTTGCTCTGGCGTTTTTTCAGGAACTAAATACTATGAGGTAAGATGCCCATATGGCTGTTATATAGGGAATTACAAGGGTTTTAGAAGCTCTGTGCCAGGAAGAGTGAAAAAAGACCAAATATTATTTCTTATAATTAACCACAGTATCACACTGTTGCCATCTATTCATCATTATCCTCCTCTTTCTTCTCCCCCAGCCCCCCAACTGAAATTTAAGGACTGGAATTAATACCTTCACAGCTTAGAGTATTGTCCATTGTTCTTTTCCACTTTGGTCACTGAAATAGGTAATGGGCAGAGGTCCAGTGAAGTTCCTAAAGTATTTAGGCCCTTCCGTAGAATGTTCTGGAAAGTTCTCCCCTCTCTGGCTTTCTTTGCCGTTGGTAAGGCTTTTTAGCAGTGCTAGCACCGGAGCTCAGAGTCTTGCTGTTGGAGCATCTGAGGGCAGAGAGAGGGTGGGTCTCCCGTCCTTCAGAAGGTAGTGGTGGGATCTAGGAAGACTCATGACCATACAGTTGCCCAAGAGTCTCCCCATAGCTGATAGTCTCCTGCCACCCTTAAAATCATCACACCACAGCTGTATACACTGTTTTTAAAAGAAGAAAAACAAAACAGAAAGGCAGTAGCCCTGCCAGCCTGGCCTGCATGGCAGCCACCATCTGTCCTGTAGGGGAGGCACCTGATTCTGGATTCCAGACCCAGCATTTTGGATTCCCCTGGAATCCCCCACGTCTGCCCTGATGAAGTCCACTTATGATTCTGTTTCCTATTGCCATGGCTGCCTACTGAGGAGGAAAGGCAGATGTGAGGAGATGCGGGAAATGAAGTTACACAGTTTACGTCATGTGCCCAAATGGAAGGCATGGTTTCCTCACCCCTCAGAGAGTTATGAACAGAGATGAGGGAGTTGCCTTAAATTAAAGTCTACATATTTTCTCATGCTGTGGGAGGGTCGCTCAGTTATTTTATTTTGAACATCAAAGTATTATTTAGGGAACGCACATTAGCCTGAAATGACCTTCATCAATGCTGGTTTTAGATGCTTATAGAGATCAACTGAGGAAATAGTATTTAAAAAAAGGTTTAAAAAAATCTAGTAATATTTCTGGGCATCTGACCTCACAATAACAAGTGTTGAATTTCTTTGTAAGCAAGGCTTTTAAAGATCATTTAAAAATGGAACAAGTTAAGAGCCTTATCCAAATAACTGGAAGCGAAGAGGACCATGGCAAACTCAGAATGTAGCCATGCTCACAGGAACAGGTGTAAGAATGCAGTGCCACTGCAGACTTTGAATAAATGTTTTTCTATTTTTTTAAAGATTTTATTTATTTATTTGACAGAGAGAGATTACAAGTAGGCAGAGAGGCAGGCAGAAAGACAGGGAGAGGAGGAAGCAGGCTCCCTGCTGAGCAGAGAGCCCGATGAGGGCCTCGATCCCAGGACACTGAGATCATGACCTGAGCCGAAAGCAGAGGCTTTAACCCACTGAGCCACCCAGGCACCCTGAATAAATGTTTTTCTATGGTGTGAGGAAACCAGAAATGTTTCTAAATTAGCACTAACTTATTACATTATATCTGCATATATATTTATGCACATGTTATGTATAGTACAATATTAGTATCTTAAATAGCTTAAGGTAAATGTTTTAAATGTTCCATTTTTAATATATTAGATGAAATGTTTACATCTAATGGTACCGATTTTTTTCATTTACCTCATCTACATTTGTCTAACCAAATCCCCCCTCCCCCAATACTTTGACTATCTTCTGATTGGGACAGTGGAGGATCACTTAAGTTTGAGTCACCTTTATCCAACTGAGATGTCTGTTGTTCCCCTCAAACTCTATAGGAAATGCAAACTGATGTCGAGAAGTACTTTTATAGTATGTATTGTTTTGTCACCTTGAATCATTGCTTCAATAATTCTGTTCTTGTTTTTACTTAAACTCTCTGGGTTTGCAGATGCCAAAACAAAGTAAGACAAAGTGAACAGAAATGCAGAAGATTAAAATGGCTCAAATTTTAATATTGTCTCTAAAATCAGTAAGGGATTTAAATTGGGAAAGAAGTACTAGCTTACACTTCGGGGTCCTTCTACCTAGACGTGGTATTTGGAGGTGCATTGAGCAGGTGAAGAGGAGTGCGGGCTGCTGTAGAAAGCGAGAGCACGTGACACTGTTGATGACCATGTGTGCAGAGCTGAGAGCCCGTCTGGGGAGAAGTACCCTACAGAACACAGTCAATCCTGGGCAGCCTGTCAGTTGGTGGTTTTGGTGAAACAAACAAGGAGAATTTCCCTTGAGAATCAGGGGCACAGAAGAACAGACCTTACTCCTCTGGCCCTTTTTCCTTCTCCATGTGGGAGTATCTGGCCAACAAGTAATCACAGGCCAGTAGGGAAATTTCCACTCAGAAAGAACACATCTCCAACCAGAAGCCACCTTAAAAAGAACTTTATCTTCTCATGAGATGGATTTTTCTAGAGAGTAAACACATGATGTGTTTAATTCCCATATGTCAATGTTAACTGCTGTATCATAGTCCCATCCCTCCCCCAAAGCAGGCTGTTCTCCCCTTTGACATGTTATAGGAGTTGTGGACCATTTCAGTTGCTGAGGAACCATGGTTGCCCCAAAACTTGCAATGTTGGTATTAGTCAAGGTTCTCCAGAGAAACAGAATGAGAAGGAGTGATGTATGTATATGGGCAGGGGGTGTTATTTTAAGAAGTTGGCTCATGTGATTGTAGGGACTGACAAGTCTGAAATCTGCAGGGCAAGCCAACAGGCTGGAAATTCAGGCAGGGTTTCCATGGTACAGTCTTGAGAATAATCCCTTCTCCTTTAGGAAACCTCAGTTGGATGAGGCCCACCCACCTTATGGAGAGTAATCTGGTGCATGAAAAGTTTACTGATTGAAATGCTGACCACATCTAAAAATATATATAACTTCACAGCAAAATCTAGAATGGTGTTGGACCAAACATCTGGGTACCATAGTTTAGCCATGTTGACACATAAATTAACCATCACTTTGGGATCAATAACTGCATTTATATCTGCCCTACTTATATACTATATTTTGAAGTAAGAATAGGATTATAGATAATCAGGAAAATACTCTGGGTTGGTAGGGAAGTTTATGAAGAAAATCTAGATTTAACATTCGAGTTTTGAGAATTCTTTCTAAAAAAACTTAAAAGATAGAGAACATGCAAAAATAATCTAGCGAACATCCATCCATATTCCTGCCACTCAGATTTAACAGCTATTATTAGTATTTTGCCTTAGTTTCTTTTAGGGTTTTGTTTAATAAACCACTAGTCACAACTAAAGTTCCTTTTGCCCACTCCCCATTATTTCCTTCCAGTTTAATACATATCCCTCCAGACTAAGTTTTAGATATTTAAATACTATAATTTATACATAAACATATGCATTTTAGTGTTTATCATATTGCATCTTGCTTTTTATACTCCATTTTTTTGAGATCTGGCCAGGGTAATAGTGCCATTCATTTTAACTGCCTTTTCTGTTTTAAGAAAATTCTTGGGGTACCTGGGTAGCTTATTTGGTTAAGTGGCTGATCCTTGGTTTTGGCTCAGGTCATGATCTCATGGGTCATGAGATTGAGCCCCGCATTTGGCTCTGTGATCAGTGGGGAGTTGGCTTGAAGATTCTCTCCCTCTGCCCCTACCCCCACTTGTGCTCACTCTCTCTTTTTCTCAAGTAAATAAATTAAAAAAAAAAAAGAAAAGAAAAATCTCTACCTCTCCTATATTTCTCATCCAGTAAATTTTCATATTTAGGTGGGTGGTTTTTTGGCTTTCATGTGGGAAATATATGATTTGATCATAAAGTCTAAAGAGAAAAATTTAAGATGGATTAAAAATAAATTTCAAATGGGTTACGGGTCTAGCACAGTGATTAGTATACCCCCATCTCACATATATCCTACAGTCCCTAAAAATATGGCATATAGGTAGGTCAGTTTCAGGGCACTCTATTCCATTGTGATACTTTGTCTATTCCTACATCAGTTTCACATTGTCTTAATTACTATAGTGCTTTTTAAGGCAGTCCAGCCTCTTTGTACTTTTTCAAAATTATCATAGTTAATCGCAGTTCTATACTCTCCCATATAAATATTAAGATACTTTTCAAATTTCCTAAAAATTTTTGTGGAGATCTTAGTAGAATTTCACTGAAATTATTGACTAATTGGGAAACACTGACTTCTTTAAAATGTGTTTTTCTCCATAAACAAGATTTATCACTCCATTAATCCAAATCATCTTCTATATCCTTCAATAAAGTTTTATAATTTCTTAATAATGTTACTTTTATATTTATCTCTCTCTATAGTTTGTCTTACTATGGAAGCTAGTTTTTTTCCTCCTGTATTACATTCTCTTGTTACTGCTGGTATAAATGAATGCTATTGATCTTTGGATTTGGATTTTTGTTCTTAGCAATCTTGCAGCATGTCCTATTCTAATTGTTTAGAGATTGGTCTTGATAATTAAATATAAACTGATTACAGATTTTCATTACATTCTGCGTTACAAATTTTACAATTACATTGTCTGCTACTGAGCATAGTGAGTGCAAAGGACCTTGACTCTGGATTTGAGCTGGGGGTCAGGGGGCATGAAGGTGAAGAGTGGGCCACCAGTTCTGGTTGGTGACCAGGTACAGCCTCAAATTCAGTTCTTACAAAATTTTAATGTAAATGCAGCTTTTCAGACTGCTGAGTTCTGACGCCAGCCTGCCCAGTTTCTCGTGTTATCACATCCGAATGGCATTGGAAACTATCTGTGCCTCAGATTTCTTTAAAATGGAGGTAGTAGTATCTACCTACTCATGGTGGATTGTGAGGTGCTAATGAGTTATTTAATATGCCTGGCCCAGTTTAAGCTTTCAGTAAGTGTTACCTATTATTATGAGATATCCTTACTGATTTTTTTATCTTCAGGTATTTTGAATCTTTCAGATGTGTAGCTTAAGACTGGTATTAGTTTAGACTTAGTGATTTATCAGAATGTTAACCTTTTCTCTTTTATAACTTGCTTTGAAATGTTTTGCTGTGTTCGCTGTAATCCTGTCTCTTCCAGTAAGATCATGCCTCCTATCATAATCTCTGGGCTCCTCCCCTATTCGCTGGAAATCCTCTCTGACCCACGCCTCCCACAGTGGCCTTTTTTCTTGGTCCCACATGAGTACCTCCATTCCTTCCCGGTGTCTCCATCACCCACCCTGGCTTCCTAGACTTTTTCTCTAAAGCACTGTTTTTCTCTTCATCAGACCCTCAGAAGAACACAGGCAGTCTGAAAACCCTGGATGGCATTGCCTGTTGTAAGGCTTCTGGGCCTCTAGTGGTTGAAAGGCCTCAAGTTATTCTAGAATTTGGTAGAAAATAGCTAACCCAGTGTTTAAGTATCTGCTTTTGTACACCCTGCTGTTGGCTGCCTGACACCATAGACGTGGCGCTGTGGAGTGATGAAGGTGGCTACTAGTTGGACTATGACGTTGACGTGGCCATTCACTGGGGGTGGCCACCCATTTACAGTCTAAGTCCTGTCAGGGCTAGAGTGCTCCGGTGAGTGTTAAGAGTTGAAATTTCTCAAGTATGACCCACCAAGTTGTTTTGCACTCTGTTTTTTACAGAACAAAGGCTGAGGTGAGAGCCACTTTAGTTATTCTGAGAACTTTCTTCTGAGTCTCTTAGCAGGAGATGAAGAGCATCCAGTGTTTAGAACAGTCAAAAATCAGTTTTAGCAAGAGGCCAACAAGGTTGATGTTTCATGCCTGCATTTTGGTTGTCTCCTCTTTCAGCCTCTGGAACATTCAGAGATCCAGACATCTGTAAGGGTTGGGGATTTTATTTCTTCTCAGAGTAGATTTTAAATGTTTTTCTGCTCAGCACTTCTCTTTATCCTCAGTATCTTTGCTAAATATAGAAAATCTTAGGATTTTTTATCTGAGATGAAAAGAAGGGTGTCTCCAGTGACCAAGCTGATCTGGGTGTGATTCAGTCCCTAGGTCTGATGTTGACACCCCTAAAGGTGGTCTTCCGAGACTACTCAGACTTTCTCCCCCAATATCTGACTTTAAAAGACCAGAGTAAGGTGGGCATTTTTATTTATGATTTATACTAAAATCCATGAAGGTTTGTCCTGCTTTGGCCAATTTGAAGACACAGATTGTTCCATTATGATTTCCATCTTTTAGGATACGTCAAAATTCTACAACACACTCTACAATCGCGCGTGTCTCAACATTCCGCTCTGCGACACACTTCCTCACTGCTTCACTAACCACTTCTGTGAATGGGTAGGAGGCAAGCAAACATGTTCAAAATTCTATGAACAGAATGTTTGTTCTTTTTCGCTTTTCCAGAGTGGCTTAAGCCAGTATTCTCATTGGCAGAGATCAGAATTTGATCTGTAGGAACCCTATTTTGATTGACTAGAGGGCATTTCTAACCCCATAGCTAAATACCAATGTATGAAATGGTTATTGTTCCCTGGACGGGTGGGCCTGAGCCAGAACACATTCTTTGTGATTGCCTGGGATGCAGATGGGCGTAAATGTCCCTGCAGCCAACTCAAGTAAACAGGAGCTCCTAGAACCTCAGACACAGAGATAAAAAGGTAGCCCTCTAGCTATGGTTTGATTTTTTTTTTTGTTGTTTTGTGTTTTTTCTTCTGGCTATGGCCTGGGACTGAGATTTCTAATCAGCAGGTTGGCATTTAAATGCAGGTTCTCCGTCAGTCCTCCCCTCTGTGGTTTAGGAGTTCTAAGACCTACATTTAATATTTGCCATTACGATCGGATTTGACTTGCTTTGTAAATTAGGGTTATTCTCTCAAGAATGTATTTTTAATAACGTTGGCTCATCTCATCCCATTTCCTCATTTTGAATAGTGTTTAGTCTACTCCCCCCCCATTCTGGGATGCAAAAACCCAGCCTAAAGGTCACCCGACAACTGGTGAAACAAACAACAATGATTCCATGTGTGTGGCGTTGCTAAGTAACTTACATTCATTGACACTAAACGTGAAAACTTAAGAGGTTCAGGCCCTATTACTGTGTCCACTTTGCAGATGAGGAACCGGAAGCTTGGGCCCTACAGTTGCTTAACCTCCTCAAGTTCCCACAGTCGGTAATTAGCTCTCCAGCAGGTGAGAGAAAGACCTCGGACTGGAGCAGCTGACTCTATCCGCATAAGGTTTTGGAAAAGGGACCTCAAGTGCTAAATGTCCTGAAAAAATAGGCAAAATAACCAGAAGCCCAAAGAATCCCATAAATAGGGATTGAGGAGGAGCGTGGTCATATGTTCTCAGCAGTATTGCTCTCAATTATTCCACCTGGATTTTCATGACCCTGATAGTCCTTCTTACATCTCAGTCTTCAGGCCACCTGCTAATGGATGGCTGTTCTAGCAGAGGTTACACTGGTAAATGCCGTTGAAACTTCTTAAAAGAGCAAATTGGATCACTTTCTGCTTGTTTTTAGCTATAGTGAATGGTTTTGGAGGTCAATATTTATTGAGACCTATAATTTGACAGGCCTGGTTCTCGGTCTTAGAGATCCAGGAGAGAAGGACAGACCGGATTCCTTGCTCTCATTTAGCTTGTATTCTCATGAGGAGAAACAGGAAGTTGACACAGGACTACATAACTAGAAAGCAGTGACAAATGTCTTTTTAAGTTGAATTTCTGAGTGAAATTATCTCTGTTTATTTTATTAGCATCTTACTTTCTTCTTCTTTGGTGGGAGAAACGTCCATGACTTAGATGCCAATAGCTGAGTTTTGTTGTCAGATCAAATTGGAATGAATCTAGACTCTGACTTTAAAGACTGCACTGGGTTCCTAGGACAAGAATGGACACCTTAGTTCTGGTCTTTATTCTGTTAGGAGGCCTGGAGCTCCTCCATCGAGCAGCCCTTATCCTGCATTTCTTCATTTATTTGAGGGGGTTGGACTGAATCTGTGATTTCCATCTCTGCTCTTAGAAGCTCTGAGGAGTCCCTCAAAATCAGGGTGGGGGAGTCATTGGGACCTTGAGGGGCTGGTTCACCCTCAGCCAAAGGAATTTTGCTATTGCGTGTCTGTTATTGGGGGTTCACCTGGATTGGAGAAAGGAATCTATTGATGAAAAGAATAATTTGAAAGCCACTGTTTAGTGCATTGGAAACCACCCTGTTTCTGGGAAAATTCCATAAGCAAAGTTTTAAAAAGACTGAGAGAGTTGTGTAAAACATATAGAATAGACAATGGCTTGGCAGAATATGTTAAAACCTATAAATAAGGGGGGAGAGCAAATGACCCAAGAGAACAAGGGCAGAGAAATGGCAAATCACAGAAGAGAATATGGAGATGACCGATAAACATAAAACAAAATGCTTACTCTCAGGTGATCATGGAAATACAATTTAAAGCAGTGGATTTTGTTCGAAAACTGTCCACCATCCAGTCTGGATCATGTCAGGCTTAAGGTGAGGCTTAGGCAAAAATTAAGAGGACAATAGAACCAGGCATGGGTAAGTTAGGGAAATGAGCATTCCCATACTACCAGTAGGAGCAAACGTGCCACATGCATTTGGCCAGTATCAAAATTGCATATATGCTTTGACCCAGGGATTTCACATCTAGAGTTGTAGTCTAGCAAAATACTTGCATTGGAACATATATTCATTGCAGAACCATTTGAACGGTGGAGGTGGGGGGGAGGGGAGGAATGAAGATTAAACATTAGTATAAGCATGGATAAATAAACTATGGTAAATCCACATTGTATAGTACTATATGGAAGTTTCGGAGAGTGAAATATAGGTCTCATTGTGTAGCTAGAATGAGCTCTAAAACATCGTTAAATGGAGAGAAAAGCACAGTGTAGAAGGGTAAGTATAATATGTAGCCAATTAAGTGAAGCAATACATTTTTTCCCTATCTGCGTATAACAGAATGTGAATGCTGCATCCAGAAGGTCTAGATGAAAAAACAGAAAACAGTGGTTATTTGGGGGAATGAGAGTGGAATTAAGGAGGAAATTAAGGCTTAGCGATAGAGTTGGGGTGAAATGCAGAGAGAATGTATCCATACAGACCTTAAGCAATTAACACTTCGGTTGAAAGCCTGCACTGTCGCAGAGCCCCTCCAAGACGGAGGAGGCTCGGAGGTTGGGTTCGCTTTGGTTTGCCCGGCCCTTGCCAAGTCATTGACAGGCCTCCAGTGGGCCTCTTCCTTCCCTGCCACTCCTTCTTCCTCCCAGCTCGCTGAGCCTGTTGCCCCGACTCCCTTCCTCTCCCCTCCTGTGTTGAGGATCTGCCAGCTGAAGAAATTCTTCCCTTTGCCCTTTCACCCTTCTAAGAACTGTGGGCTGGCCGAGGACCAGCAAACTCCCTGCAGGAAACTGCTTCTGTGAAGGATCCTGTGAAGCGTGGGCCCTCTGCCACGTCTCGGGACCTTTGCCACGTCCCTGGCCCTCCCACCCAGGGTGGAATTCAGTTCTTGCATTAAGGACCAAGTGATGCCCCACACCGGGCCCAGAAGTACTAATGTTTCAAGTAGGTTCTGTCGACGTCTTTGAATGTCTACTGGGTACAAGACTTTGTGCCAGGCTGTAGGCTTTAAGGGTTCTTGGATGGGCACATCCTTGTGTGCCTAGTTGCTAAAATTTTGATATGAGACGGACTCATTTTTACTTTGGATTGCTGCTTGTCGACCACTCTGATACGTTCTGGAAATCCTACAAGCCTGCCGGAGAGTTGGTGCTTTAAGTGTGAACTTAGTAGTTTCCAAATGGTCCAAAACACAGATACATACGTGCACACAGTATATGGAGAGTGCAGGGGCACTGACAGAGTAAGACTTGTATTAAGAAAAGGACTCTTGCCTTAGAAGTTCTTGGAGGGAATTTCGTGCCCTGGAGACTCTCAGGGGAGGGACTTCGAGTGTTGGTGGAAGGGATCACATTATGAATCTGTGAGTTTTCACTCATCCACACGCTTTATTTTGTTTCATTTTGGTTTCTAAGATTGAGAAGCAGACCTGAGGTTGGGGGAGGTTATCGAGACAGTAGCTTTTCTGATAGGAACTGGGTTTTTAAAATTGTTTTGTTGTTGCTGGCTGGTTTTGTTTTTTGTTTTGGAAGGGTTTTTTTTTTATTTAAATTTTGTTAGTTAACACACAATGCAGTATGGGCTTCTGGAGTAGAATTCAGTGATTCATCACTTCCGTACAACACCCAGTGCTCATCACAGGTGCCTCTTTAATACCCATCCCCCATCTAGCCCATCCCCCACCGTCCTCCTTCCATCCACCCTCAGTTTGTTCTCTGTTATTAAGAGTCACTTATGGCTTATTTCCCTCTCTACTTTTTTTTCTTTCCCCCCTCCCCCCAGTAGGAACTGTTTTAACAGCAGAAAAGTACCATCCCTAAGATCCGAGAGTCTGCTTCCCTTGTCTCGCTTTGCTTATCCTCAGTTGCCCATTGTTCTTGTGGAACAATGGGACTGATCTTTTCCACAGGAGTCTGTCAGAATTGAGTAGAGTTGCACAGAGAATGGTCCAGTTAGGAGGATGAGGTCGAGATCGCCACCGGCACAAACGCGGAGGGTCACACGCACACTGTTTCAGAACTTTCCCTTTTCTTTGGTTTCAGCCGTCAGTTTTATGGGTTTTTTTAAATCTTTTTCTAAAGGAAAAATAAAATATATTGTCCTACTGGGGGCCACACATAGCTCCGAAAGGCTGCTTACCTAAGGGCAGTGAGAGTGGGGTTAGCCTCAAGCACAGGCTGCTGTTTGGAGGCACATCAGAGGGAAACAAGTCTATTTTCCAAGCACAGCTTCCAGGGGTGCAGCTGTTTCGGCCCATTTGAAGCATGGGATTTGGAAGGAGCAGCCAATGCCCATGGAAGTTTTCTTAAATAAGAGAGTAGGGTTGGGTTGCTCAAGACCAGGTACTAGGTTGTTTGAGGTAGTGGTCTCGTTGTGGGTGTAACTGTTAACTTGCTGGTTTCCATACTCTTCAAGGCATGTTAATTTTGAGGGGCAAGGGGGCGAGTGTTTCTCCAAGCATTTCTAAAGTAGCTGGCACACAGTGTAGTCAATAACCAACTGTTGAAGATAGAGCGTTCCTTAACGCTTACTCATTGACAGGGAGAAGTCAATAGCTTAGCTGATTTGAATGGGCTGCTACTTGGAAATCTTTATGGTAAAGACTATGAAGGACAGGAAGATGAACAAAGATACTGTCAGTCTGGGATCTCACACACAGGGCCTAAGACCCCACCATTTGGGAGAGCAGTCCCACTGGATGACGGATTAATAAATGTTGGGCAAAAGAGAGATGTCCAGAGTCAAGATACTCTAATGCATGGAGCTGGGAAAAACTCTAGACCAACCTCTCTCTGCTTCTCAGTGCCTCCTCCCTCAGTTTGCTGGCCTCTCCTCCCCGTGTTCCCCGATCACACACATTTTGTGAATTATTCTATTGTTGTTTGTCTTTGAAAAGATTGATTTATACATTTGTACGGAAAATCCCAGAGCCTTTTCCTCTTAATGCTATAAAGTTGCCATTTAACGAGGCATTGGGAAGGCCACCCAGCCTTGAAATCCGAAGTGTCACACTGAAGGATTGTTACCAACAAGTATTTACATTGGAGCCATGGTTTTACTTTCCCTTGGCAACTGATTAATTTACTGCAAGAGCCAATAAATCCTTGGCCAATGAAGAACACATTGGAGGGGAGGAGCTTCTGTTTCAGGCCATTTTCTTTAGGAATGCTTTTAACACTTGGCCCTGAGAAGGATTGTGTCCTTTGGTTTTATTAAATAGCTGAAACTGGCCATTTTGGGGCGCTCTAAGGAAAGTCCTGTCAGGTGGGAACGAAGTGATTGGGTCTCCCTGGTCCCTGGATTTGCACAAACCTAACACTCCTGTTGAGAGAATGTTTCAAAATGCATTTTCTTAAAAGTAGGACTGTGTAAATAATAGATTAGGTCTGAAAGAGTGATCTGAGTATAAGAGGCAGGGGAGCTGTGGGAGAAAAATCCCCCACTGGCCCGTGCCTGTTTTATGTGTTGGGAAGAAAAACTCAGCTGCTTTCTTTGAAAGATAGCCTAGTTGTGGCCCTACTATGTTAATATAAAGGGCTTCTCTCTTTGTAGGTGTTAAAATACACATGGATCATTGCCTTCCTGAGCATTTGACAGGGCTGGGTATTCTTTTCTGGGTTTTGTTTTGTTGTTTCTTTGTTTGTTTGTTTGCTTTGTCTCTTTTGGTTTGGTTTGGGGAGAGAAATTCAAAAGAGGCTCTAGAGCAGAGCTGCCTGATAAAATTTTCCAGATGATGACAGCGTTCTCGATCTTTGGTGGCCAATATGATAACCACTAGCCACAGGTGGCTATTGAGCCCTTAGAATGTGTGACCAAAGGATTGAATTTCTTATTTTAACAAGCATAAGTTTAAATAACCGCATGTGATGAGTTGGTATCATTGGGTGGTGCTGTTCTGGCGGGCTTCTACCTTTTTCTGTAAGAACTCTGAGTTAATCTTCTTTGACTTTCACAGCCTGCTTGAGAGGGGTGGGGGTCTTTGGTAGCTAGTCTAGTCCCAGTAGGGGAAAATGAAGAAGCCAGGACCCAGAGGAGCCAAAGGACAGG
This sequence comes from Ailurus styani, assembly GCA_002007465.1. Lineage (NCBI taxonomy): Eukaryota > Metazoa > Chordata > Mammalia > Carnivora > Ailuridae > Ailurus > Ailurus styani. The sequence continues at coordinate 2,231,460 of LNAC01000007.1, forward strand.
TTCAGATCATTGACTAATGAAGCAGCAGAGCTGGGACTAGGACCAGAGCCTCTCTGCCTTGAGTCCACCTCTAACAGCCCCTTCGAGCCCAGCTTTAGATGTTAATTAGAAGTACGGCTTAGCAGGGGACCCCAGCCACAAAGGGAAGCCTTGCCGAACATCTGGAATCTTGGCCGTGGGCTGTGTATTTAATCTTCTTCTTTAAAATCAAACAGGCTTAATGAGCAGCGGGATTTGGGAAATCCCTCTGGGCCCTTAAATCCAGGGAGGAGTTTCTCTGGCACCAGAGGAAATGGGCCAGACAGGTGAAGCACTTCCCTCCCCTCTGGCCCCTCTTACGTGGCCCTGTCTGTGACGATTACAAGTGGGAAAGGACCCATGGAGACTTGCGGTTCTAGTTTCCTATCCTTAATGCGCTGTAAAAAGGCCAGACCCCAGGACAAATGGTACACCCTTGGAGAATCCTGATTTTATCGGTGCATCTGGCAGCCGTATTCACATGCCCCTTGCTGCTGTACAAACCAGAACCTTAAACGCCAAGTCTGTTAATTGGCTCCAGCTCCATCCTCACCTTCTCCAGTTCCTGCTACTCCTCTCTCCTTGAAGACGATTAGAAAAGCTCAGGGATTTTTCCATTTCAGAGGGGCACCTTAGAGGGAGTGGTTTCATGGGCAGAATTCTGAGCCATGGAGCAGTGACATCTGGGTTGGAACAGTGAATGAACACTTGTCAATACCACTGATTATCTGTAGTTCTGCTGCGGACTTCTTGTCAGTGCGGCGTTCCCATTGTCCCTGTTAGCTGTTACTAGCCGCACCCGCATCCACACTGTGCCAGCGAGCTCAGAGAGAGCCAAGCCTTATACCATTATCAAAGGATTGACTCAGACGCCTGGATGGCTCAGTGGGTTGGGCGTCTGCCTTCAGCTCAGGTCATGAGCCCAGGGTCGTGGGATCGAGTCCCACATCAGGTTCCCTGCTCAGCAGGGAACTTGCTTCTCTCTCTCCCTCTGCCTGCAGCTCCCTCTGCATGTGCTCTCTCTCTGACAAATAAATAATCTTTAAAAAAATTACTTTCAAAGGTTTGGCTAGATAATTAGAAGGGAAATCTGTGACAAATAAAACTTCCCAGCCTGCTTTCTAATTCTTAAACTAGTTTCTGGATTACCTGCTTCTCACTCGATCTACACATCTGCCCAACCACCAACCTACCTGCCTCTCCACCTACAGTAATGCAGCTGATAATGGGGAAAGGACTTTAAAAATATACAAACAAAAATGAACAAACCAGCCCCATAAAAACCAACAGTCAACATTCATCTACTGTCTCTTGAGAGGGTAGGGATAGGATTTGTCATACAAACTGGTGCACTTCTGTGAGTGCAAGGGGGCAGTTATAATTGTGCTGGGGTAACTGGTTTAAACCAGGATGCCTCAAGGGAAACAGGACGGACGGAGTATCTGCTGTGTGCCGGCACTGTGCTTGAGTTGGGATGCACACTGGTAATGAAGACCTAGTTTCTTCTCACCAGGAACTCGCAGTCTGGCAGGGAGACAGGGACACAAACAAATGTAATACTGTGGCACTGAAATTGAAACAGGGGTGTGTACAAGGTATTGGGGCAGGAGGAGGCAATGGAGAGGGCAAGGGAGGGTTTTCTAGAAGGAAATAGGGACAAATTAACTATTGACTTTGCATCCATTGACTAGGAGGGATCTTGAGACCCGCCCTTGTTGGGGTTTTTAGTGTAGGTCTTGACTGACTCACATACTGCTGAAGACCATATATTCCAAGAGTCATCCTTGAGATCATCCTATACCCAAATTACTCTCTAGTCCAGTATTGACTATGGTTTGTATAAAACTAAATATGTGCTTAATGAATTATAATGGGTGTAGGTGACCTTCCAGTAGAGTAATTATAAAGTGATCAGTTAAGTCTGAAATCTGTTTTAAGGCCTAAGTTGAGTTGTGTAGATTCTTCTCCTGAGACAGGAGGCTGTCGAATTCTTCAGCAGGGATTGTGTGTCTCTGTGCTGCAGAGCTACTAAAAATTTCTCACTAGTTAAAGAACATTGATTTAAACATTTTTTAGCATGAGGTTATATAGACCCAAAATTCTCCAGTCTAGTTGGAAATCAACAGAGTGCACTCTAAGGGTGCTGCATGTGGGTAAAATTTGCATTTTGACCAAAAGGAATATAGCCTTGACCCTCTCAATCCCCTAAGCTCTGGACTTGGTGGGCTGCAGCTCCGTGTCCTGCTGCTGAGCGGGTCAGAAGGAGGCATGATGGAGTGTGTGATTTCCGCGGTGCTCTCAGTTGGCGTTTTCCCCGTGGTAGTCTGCGCACGTGGTATGGACGAGATTGGGCCATTTCCTGACTTGATCTTTTTTCTTCTTTCCGAGTTTTTACATATTGTACTAGTAAAATAACAATCTAAAAAAAGCATTTTTAAAAGGGAAAATTCAATCAACCAATATGTATCAATTATCGTTTGCTTTTCCAGACTCCTGTCTGCCTATATACCTATAATAACATAGTTATCATTGTAGTGTATCCTCAATTTATTTTATTCTGGTTTTACCATGCCCTGAAATTAAGTTTGGGAAGAGCTGGTGTTACCTAAAGGATAGAACTGTGGTGTCCTGAGAACGACTCTAGCCTCACCTCGGTGAATCTTTAATGATGGCTGAGGGGAGTGTCCCAGAAAGTTCTGTCAGATGCTAGGGGGTCTCTCAGCTTCCTGCCTCATTGCCCCACTGTTGGGCCACTTTACTGGTGATACAAATGCTTTGTATCTACCATTTCTCTCTTTTCTCTTGCCAAGTCACCTTCAGCTCACCAACATGAGCTTCTATTGGGATTTTAGGATTTGTCAAAAAGAAGAATCTTCTCATTTGTGTGAGCCAATGGAAGGACTTTAAGTTCTGCCTAGCACCTGACATGCACATGTGGTAAATCTGCTTCGTCTTTGTTTTCACTCAACCACAAAGTAAACACATCTCCCTGGAGAGGGCAGCTCTACCTCTTCCCCTCCTCCCTTGCACTCTGCTTCTAGCCCTACCCAGAGACTGAGGTGTTTATGCCTGGCCGTGGGCCTCTTTCACATCCTAATTGTTCCTTTCCTCACGACCCTGGATAACAGGCTCTGTCCTCCTGACCCTGTGAGGGAATTAGCGTTACTGACCACCAGTGATGCACCAGGGATTTTTCAGTACATTCCAACGTGTGCTCCTCCCAACAACACTGTGCTGTACCTGCTCGTTCCATTTCATTAATAAGGAAACCAGACGTTAGAATTGAAGAAATGTGCCTAAGGACACAGATCCAGTAAATGGTAAGATCCAGAGCTGGTTGACTTCAAACCCCACCACTTTTCCATGGGACCAGGCTTGCCCTTGACCCTCACTTTGACACCTCCCAGATGCTGTGACAGAAAAGTAGGAAAAAACTCTACAGCACTAGGCCAAGTTGTGTGTGTGTGTGTGTGTGTGTGTGTGTGTGTGTGTGCACCTAAAGTGGCATCCATGGGGCAAGGAAGGTTTATTAGTCCTCATCAGCTTGGCTCCTGGTGGTAACCATGGACAGAGTTAGCCCGTGGTTTGCTTGCCTCATCAAATTCCTGTTGGATGATCTGTTGTGATTTTTTCTTAACTCCAACTGCCCAGGGTCACTGTTTGGTGCTTGCCTCGGCTTGCCCACCCCAGCAGGGTTTTATGCTTTGGACTTTACCCAGCCTCTGCCTCTAATCACAAAGAATGCAGTGACTCTAAAAAAGTTTATTGAACACCTACTGTGTGCCAAGCCCTGTGTTAGGAGCTGGATATTAATTCGATATTAGCCATCAAATAGGTTAAAGCTATGATTCTCAAACGGGTTTCTAAATCTTTAGACGCATAAAGATTTTTAAACTATTCATTACAATAGCCTTTTTAAAAGTATTTTTGCCAGTTAGTAAGAAAAAACTCCTCTTTTGCAGCAATGATTTGCAACTGAAAGATACAGCAATAAAATAAGATTTTATACTCTTAAGTCAATATTATTCAAAGTGATACCTGTGGATATATGGTAGGGGTCTGATAAGGTTTTTTTTTTCTTTTAAATTGGTCTGTGTTACCTCTGTGTGAAAAATGCAAGGTTAAAACATTTTTCCTCCTGCAGGAATATACTCTTATTTTGTAAATTTCTTTTAAGATTTATTTATTTATTTATTAGAGAGCGCGCGCAAGGGGAGGGGCGGAGGGAGAGGGAGAGAGTCTCAAGCAGACAATCTCATGCAGACTCCATGAGGAGCCAGGCGCAGGGCTTGAGCTCATGAACCTGAGACAACCATGACCTTAGCTGAAACCAAAAGTCAGATGCTCAACTGGCTGAGCCCCAAAACACAGTTCCATTTTCAAAAAATTTGAAATAATACCTAAACTAATGGATTAGCTCACACCTTGGAATTTAGGGCCCCCGGATGGCATCAGGCTGATGCAGGAGATATTTCTGGGAAAGTAAGCCTGGCTGTCCCTTATCACAGCATGAAAACTGTGATCCTGCCTTCGGAGAATTTGCACAGTTTGGGCTGTTCCTCGTGTCCTCTGTGATACTTCCCTAGCCAGTCACCAGCATCACTCTGTGGCCTCGGGCCTTTGAGTTCTGTACACACCTCTATTACTGACACTCTCTGCTGTCTGATGTTCAGGGGTAAGTCAGGAGTAACATACGATCAGAAGAAACTTTGGCTGAAGTCGAACTTGAGATCCCGATTAGGACTCACCACAAGACTCCTCACTTCTCCTGACATTACCGAGTGCTTTCTACTGGTGGGAAAAGGTTTTCTTTTTCGGGGGTTAGGGCAGATAAAGAAGTCGTCTGCGAAAGTCCCAAACAACCAACAAATAACAGTCTCGTTAAGTACAGGAAAGATGCGTAGGAAACATTCAAATAATACAGGTCTCATTCCAAGTGACTGTTGGTTCACGTGTGTGTTGTTTGTCTTCACCCTCGGCGGAGGCGGAGGCGATGGGGGGCTAGGGAGCGACTCTTAGTCATTTCTTTCCTCCCTGGAGTTGACTGTATTATAGGCATTTTATTCAGAGAAGAACTGAAATAAATCACACCCCCGAAAGTACAGAGTACGCCAGGACGCAGAGCTGGGTAGCTTCAAAGCCTATTGCTTTGCCATCGGACCGGGCTAGCCTTTATAGACCTGGCCGCTTCTGTCATTTACCACGTAACTGCACTCATGACTGACATGAAAGTGTGGACATACAGGTGTAAGATCAGGCTTCAGGGCCGTGAGCCCTGTGCAGTGGAGCCCTAGAAGGAGCAGTGGCAGCAGAGCCTCCTCTAGCCGGTTGCCGGGGACCAAGGACACGGATGGAGTAGACAGAACGTGCCCACGCCAGGCTGCTGCTGTCCTAGCTGCTGAGCGCAGGCGGGGGCTTCACCACTTTAGCACAGAAGTCCTCTCTGGGAGCTGCTCCTGCCCGGTTTCCTTCCAAGCTGGGTGTCCACTTTCCACCCCAGCTGTCTGTAAGCTGTGGGCGTAACCGTCCTCGGGGATTTGGCGATTTGGTTCTGCTGGGGTATGTCACTTGCTTGGAACTGTGCTCCCCTCTTCCCTGGGGAAATAGGTCTCCATACAGAGTGGGGACACTGAGCCTTGCTGAACCAACTCCCTCCCAGCCCAGCCTTTCTGGGCTCCAAGAGAATCACCAACCTGCTCACCCAGGCAAAGTCTCTCTTCTCGTGGAAGGGCAGCAGACTTCTCGGGTTTTGCTAGTAGATCAGCTTCCTGCTGACCATCCAGTGGCGGGAGGCGTCTCTCCTCTCTCCTGGGGATCAGCTGGATCTGCTACAAGGGCCTGGGATCTCATCGCAGCTCTGCCATGTTCTGGCCACCCAGCCCTGGATGAGTTTCTTAGCTTCACTGAGTGGTTTTATATGTAGATTGAGAATAATAACTATGCTCCGCACCAGATTTGTTGCTGGGCTTACATGAAAGAATGTACATGAAGCCGATGACATGCTGACCTGCAGCAAATGATGTAGTCAACGACGGTGGCCAGGATCAGAGAATGGCAGAGCACGAGCGAATGGGGTGGTGGCTATGTGTCCTCGTGTTTGCCTCCTCTGGAGGCTTCTCTCAGTTCTGGATTTCAGGGAGGCATGGAGAGCACTGATGTACCCCCCTTCCATGGTTCTGCTACTGCATTAGACAGGAATTACTCTTGAACTCATGCAGTCTTGACTGAATGGGTTTATTCCTCTGCTGACTCTTCCTCTATGGAAAGCCATCTACACCCAGAATTGTAAAGGGCTCCCTGGTTAGTTGGTGCCGATGGAAGTCAGCTTGTCCACCTGGCTGAAGGGGACAGGCAGAAGGGCCTGGAGGGAGGTCAGCTCTGGGCCGGCGGGGCTCAGCTTTTTTTTTTTTTTAAAGATTTTATTTATTTATTTGACTCAGAGAGAGATCAGATCACAAGTAAGCAGAGAGGCAGACAGAGAGAGAGGAGGAAGCAGGCTCCCCGCTGAGCAGAGAGCCCGACGCGGGCCTTGATCCCAGGACCCTGAGATCATGACCTGAGCCGAAAGCAGAGGCTTTAACCCACTGAGCCACCCAGGCGCCTGGGGGGGTCAGCTTTTTTGAGAAAGGCGAGGCAAGGGAAGGGGGCATGAACACTGGATCCTGCAGGGTCTGGTCAGCCTTTATCACTCTCCATTTGTTCCTGTTGTTGAGCATCTGTCTTCCTTCGCCTGAGGAAGCAAGATCCTGCCAACACAGAATGAAACTAGAGACCATAATTAGGGAGTTTCACATGTAAGATGCTACTTGTTTATTTCTTGAACGATAGAACATGGAAGAATATGGGAGCTTCTGGGAGTGCCAAAATTCTCTCTTTTAATCATGACCTTGAGGAATAGCTAGTTTTAGTTCCTTGAATGTTTCTTTCTTTATCTATATAAAGACTTACTGCATTGACCCCTACTTCTTAGAACAAGGAAACTAAATGTTCCCTCTCTCTCTCTTTTTTTTTTTTTTTTGCCGGGCCCTAAGGTTGATGTGGAATGTGGATTGAGGGGAAGGGAACACCAGCAGGAATGCTTTGACTGTTTTACTTATCTTGTACTCAAAAGTATCTTCATAAATCTTCCTGGACAGATGCTTACTATTCTTATTTTTTTTTAAAAAAAAAAGTTGGATAATTTTTCTACTTTTGCCCAAGCAGCAATGTGTTGTCAGTTCAGAAAGGAGGATGGAGAGTTGAAGGCAAGAGCTGATCTTCTAAGAACTTTGTACTTGCCAAGCATCTAAAATATGCATTTGGGTTAACTGCTATCAGAATAAGTGACTTAAAGTAACCTGGATCGTTTCAGTTCCTCTTGATTTTGCCTGTTTAAAATCTGAGAAGTTAGTAGTTTCCTTCAACCAACCTTCAGGGCCTTTACAAGGACAGACAGTGTTAGGGAATCCACATGCCCACCTCTGTCCTCCTAGGAGTTGTTTTTTTTTCAACCCCATATAATTCGCCTATTTAAAATGTATAATTAAATGGTTTTTAGTATATTCAGACTTGTGCAAACATTATCACTCTCTAATCTTAGAACATTCTCATTAACCCACAAAGAAACCCTGTACCAATTAGCAGTCACTCCCCTATTCCCCCCAGTCTCCTAGCCCCTGGCAACCACTAAGCTAGTTTATGTCTCTTTAAAGCCCTGATTCTGGACATTCCATGTAAATGGAGTCATACAGTATGTGGTCTTTTGTGACTGGTTTCTTTTATTTACCTAGGATAATGTTTTCAAGATTCATCCATGTTGTAGCATACATCAGAACTCTGTTTCTTTTTATCATCAATTAACAGTCAGTCACAGGGATGCCTGGGTGGCTTAGTTGGTTAAGCAGCTGCCTTCGACTCAGGTCATGATCCCAGTGTCCTGGGATCAAGTCCCACATCAGGCTCCCTGCTCAGCGGGCAGTCTGCTTCTCTCTCCTTCTGCCTGCTGCTCTGCCTGCTTGTGCTCTATCTCTGACAAATAAACAAAAGCTTCAAGAAAAAAAAATACTTTAAAAAAAATTTTTTTAATAAAGATTTTATTTATTTGACAGAGAGAGAGATCACAAGCAGGCAGAGAGGCAGGCAGAGGGAAAGGGGGAAGCAGGCTCCCTGCTGAGCAGAGAGCCCCATGCGGGACTCAATCCCAGGACCCTAAGATCATGACCTGAGCCGAAGGCAGAGGCTTAACCCACTGAGCCACCCAGGCGCCCAAAAAGAATACTTAAAACAAAAAATAAAAAAGTCAGTCACAGGCTCTACCAACCAAGCCAGCCAGGTGTCCCCATTTTTTAATGTTTTAAAGCAGTGTTTAAATGTGTCTGTTTTAATGAAGCAAAATACAAATAAGAACAAATCAGCAAGATGCAGCAAAATAATCAATACATCTTTATCATGTGATATTTATTCAACATTGAGTTATGTCATTTCTTACAGCTTAATCGTTAATAGGACCATGCCACATCTTTCTACAAATGAGAGATTGGTCAGGGTTAACTTGATGGAAACAGCCACAACTGTTAAAAATCAAGTAAAACCTTATTTATTCAACAATCCTTCAGTTAAACATTTATTGAGTGATGACTATGGGCCAGGCTAGTCATAGTTGACATCAAGGAAATATAATAGACTTTTCTTCCTGGGGCCTTTTAAATGAACCCCTATTTGTAAATATGCCAGTACATTGCCTGGAGAAAACAATAAACACTGCTGTTAGCATCACCTAGGAACTATGATGTAGAAATGTGAGCCGAGGGAGTTTAACTCAAGCAGTAGGTGGTGAATGTTATTAGAGACGTCCACATAAAGAATTCTGGGCACAATGACCCTGAATAAAGCTGAGGCTAGAAAGGGAGCAGTGCGTGCTAAATGTTGCTGCTTGTCTTTTTTTTTTTTTTTTCCAGAACTTGATTTAATGTATTGTGAGCCTAATATTTATTTTTTTATTTTATTTTTTCAGTGTTCCAAGAGTCATTGTTTATGCACCACACCCACTGCTCCATGCAATACGTGCCCTCCTTAATACCCACCACCAGGCTCACCCTTCCCCCCACCCCCCTTCCTTCCCAAACCCTCAAGTTGTCTTTTAAATTAGCCTGTGCAACTATAGTAGTGAGTCTGCCTTTATCTGCAGGAGTAGGCTCCGGTGAGCACCCTTTCCCCTTTCTTTTTCAACGGATGAAGGAATGCAAAGCAGACCTTTCTACTGCCTTGCAAGTGTTCTAGCTAAAGCGTAAGTGGTTTGATCCTCTCTCCCCTTCTGCACCTAAACCCCAAGGATGCTGGGGCTGCTCTTCCTGTTCCAGCGGAGCCAGGTCATGGAACCTGCATCCGTGATTTGGCCTGTATTTTCCTTCTTTGGGGTTGAGCTTAGCCTGCCACTGAAAGATGTTTGCATCTTCCAACCCAGCAGAACCCTAGTTAAACACCATTAAATATAACCTCATCTGGCTCTCTGCATATTCTTCTTAGTCAGAAATGTGTCATCTTAAGACGACAGGGAGTTACACCTCCCTGCTGAGAGCTTCCCAGAGTAGGAACAGCTTTATTCAAAAATTGCATGCCTTCAGAGGATGCCGATTTTTGGCAGCACCAATTCATAGCATTTTAGATGACTTGAAAGGCTTGGAACAACTCAGTCAGAGCCTGGAGGGCCTGGCCCATCTGCTAGGAGTAATCTTTGGGTAATCTTTGAGTAATCTTTCGTTAACCAGGTTTTGGGGAGTGTAGGGAAGTTTTGTCTGTTGTTACTTCTTGTCTTTCCTCTGTCCGGTTATACATCACCCCACTCTTTTATGTCTACTGTTTTTTCTTTTTCTTTCCAGTTGTTGGGTACCTTTAGTAATTCCTCCTGGTTTTTAAGAGTGTGTGCCTGTGTGTGTGTTGCTAGGTAGGAAATTGAGATAATTTTAACTGAGACTCCACACCAGTGAAATATGCCTCATCTTACTGATGTCTTCATCGGTTTGGTTTTAGCAGTGATTTAGGAAATGTATTAAGAGGCTGCTTACAATATCTGGAACAGAAGGTTTGGATTTTCCCACATTTCAATAGTCTGATATCCAATAAGAACTATATTTAATGTTCTGTCTAAATTTTTGAGAACTGTGCGAACTCTCTGATTCTGGGTAGAATGCTTGGTGAACACGAGTTTATAATCACATTCCAACAGCACTGAGAACAAGGTCAACATAAAGGAGTTATTTTGTTAGGATGGACGGTTGTCTTTGTGTGACAGTTGAGTTATGATCCCCTCTTGGCACTTTAAGTGGCCTCATTCTTAACCTTTGGATTCTCCTTCATACGTCATAAACATCATAAATGTTTGACAAGCCTTTCAAGGTTATTGTGTATCTCCTTCAAAGGAACCACTGAAACTACATAGCATGGAATAGCTGGTTAAATTCATCTCTTCATTTCTAGTGAAGTAGAAATAAGACCCTGTGAAATAAAATATAATCTTTTCTGTGTATCACATTCCATGCTTCATGAATATAGAAAATCTTATTATTTTGGGGGGGGGATATTTTTTTATCCCTACTCCCAAGAAAATGAAGGCATAATGAAGGTATCAGATAAACACAGTTGGGTAACATCTTTAACCATATCAGAGGTTATATATATTTAAGACACTTGAAGATGTTTTATATTTCCCTCCATTTTATTTTATTTTGGCTTGATGCTGCTTATTTTTATTTGAAATCTAAAAAAACAGGAATGGGGTCATGGGAGCACTAATTTAAGAGAGCAGGGACATATGGTTTAAGATGCTTCTTCATATCCATTTGAATTTTTTATGCCGATAGGAAAAAGAACATTTTCTTTTACCATATGTAATGGAATATAAGCCCCACACCTAAGAAAGAAGATCTGCAAAAAGGTTTTTGGCCGATATAAATATACATGAAATAGCACTTTAGTACACTAATAGATAATATTTGGTATGCCAGTAAAGTAGCAATATGCATGAAATTGTCATGTCTATGATATCTGCTTTATTAATTTAATTCATGCACCTTTAAAATCCCACTTAAAATTTTAATGATATATTAATTTTGAATCTTCCTTCCCACACTCATATACTTTATAAAGCAAATTTATTCAAACTCAGACCCACAGTTTAAGTCCAATAAGCCCATTTTTCAGAGTGGAACAGTTACCTTCATTTCCATCTTTACTATTTGAGGGACAGCAATTTTTATGTCCACGTACAGCACCATCCCTGGACCTTTTATCCAGGACCGCAAGGCTCCATTCCTACACCCCTGGCACAGTTCTCCCGCCGTTCGTCCGGGGACTAGCCAGATTTATGAGCACATTTGCCATGTGCCAGACATGGCATAGATGCTTTATGTGTATTAAAGTTACTTACTTCTCAAAACAACGTTGTGGGAAAGATACCTTCATTATCTCATTTTACTGTGGGAGTTAAGGTCCAGAGAGGTCAGGAAACACAGCTCATGAAAGGCAGAGCCGGGATTCAAACCCAGCTGTCGGGCACAAGAGTTCATGCTTTTGAACCAGCACCTACTCTGCTACAAAGAAATCCAGCACCTAAATTGCGAGGCCATTTCTCCCTGGAATAATTGTTCAATTCACTGTTGAATTTATTTTGCCCCTTTATTTTAAACCAGTTCAGATCTCTCTAAACACTTAAATTGGCATCAGTTGACCTGAAACAATTGTGTCTTCTCCAAATAGCACTTAACCACCCAAATTAATTGAGAGATTCATAATATAAGTGTACAGACTGAAATATATCTTCCTCTTTTGTGAGGATGATTTTAAGGAAAAAATATAATCTTTTATTTTTGACACACATGGTATATTTCTATTAACATGTAAGCCAAATCAGTTAGTGAAGATTGGGGGGTGGGGAGCTAGCTGTATTGCTGGAACAGCTGCTGGCTCATAGACACTCTGTCAGGCTGTTGACACATATTACCTAGTTTCATTCTCTCCACAATCCTATTAATAGCACTGTTCCCATTTTGTAGATGAGTAAACTGAGGCTCAAAGTTTATGAGAAACTGGCCCAGCAGATGCAGAGATTGGGCAATTGGGTGGAGATTTCAGCCCATGTCCAGCCCACACGAAAGCCCATGCTCCATGGACGGTCCTGTGTGGCCTCACTGGCCAGACAGCACTAGGTCGAGAAGCCCCAACTTGGCGCATGTGGGCACCGTGCTGCTCCTGCCAGCTGGCTTCCCCTGTCCTCCCAGCTTCCTTTCATTTCTCTGCTTTCTGCCTTGCTGAGCCCAGCAGGGCTTTTGGCTGCAAACAACAGAAATTCCTGTAGCTAGTTTAAGCAGAAAGGGATGCATTAAAAGATGTTAGCTAGGTGGTTCGTAGAATTTCTAGGAGGGACCAAGTATCAGGCTCAGATGTTGTAGAGCCAGGAAAAGAGCCAAACCACACGACGGGACTGTTCTAGCAGAAAAAGCCCCACCGCCCGAGGCCCAGGACTTTAGGGAGAGAATGCCAGAACTGTGCCCCTCTTCCACAGCACTCACCCCAAGGCTCGGTCTCAGTGCGTGACCACTGCCCAGTTTCTCAGGCAGGTCTGGGAAAACTAGCTCCCGGGCCTGCACTCTGGCTGCAAGGGAATGTGAGAAATGAGAGTTTTCCGATTCTCCACTAAATGGAGGTTGATGAACCAATAGACAGCTTTTGCCAGACTTCACTCACACCGGTCTTAGCCCCAGCCTTGGCTGCAGCATGCTGAGATCAGATGGGCCATGCTTGTCACCAGTACCTAGTGCCTTGATGGATACAGAGGGACACTTCCTCGTTCCTCAAAGTGCTGGGCCCGGTTCACCCTGCTCTACTGCTCTGACTGTAGTTGGTACGACCAACAGGGGGGCTAACTCGAGGGTCCTCGTGGAAGACTGGTCGCCCCTGTGAAGGCATTCATCAACCATGATGGAGTTCTCCCAAGTTACATTTTCCTATCAGAAGCCTTTCCTATCAGGAGCCTTTCCGCTAGACTCCGGTGTCCTTGTTGAAAATCACACAGTGGGGTGCTCAGGAAGGAACAGAACCTCTCCTCCCACAAAGTGCCTCTCTTAAATCAGGGCTGTCCTCCCGAGTCCCACATCCTGAGCCCAGTGATAACAAAAGTAACAAGTGACCAAAGAGCTAGCATCCTTCTTCTTTGTAAGAGCCGCACTGTGGACTCCTTTCAGTCTCCAGGTTTTCAGCCACTGTGGAGAAGAGCAACAAGTACAAGTCCATGGTCTGAAAATAATAGACTTGAGGGTAAGATGTTGATCGAAAGAATAGTTTGAGAGCGCGAGGAGCACAAACCCAAGCGTTAGCAGATGGTCTGTGTATCGATGGGGCTTGGTCAGACGAATGTGATTCATATTTCTGACGGGTCACCTAGTCTGTAAAACTGGAAAAGATAACAAACGTTAAGACCCTAAGAGTGATGGTAAGAGTTAAATGCTCAAACTCTGGACACAGAGTCTGGCATACACTCTTGAAACCTTCTTGTCCTTTCGGGAAGCCACAGTCCCGCCGTGTGAGGCCACTCTCCCCACTCTGCTTTTGCTGCCCACGTGGGTTTTGTCTTTCTCAGCTGGGAATTACATGGGTAGTTTACATTATCAAATGACCTCACGGACTGAAGTATAAGTAACTCAAGGTGACTAGGGAAAACAAACCAAATCTTACTCTTTAGCACACTTAGTCACTGTGAGTAGGGTTTAAAGTCATCACAGAAGATCTTAGGCTGCTTTGCATTTTTCTGGTCGTCTCCAAATCTTGATTTGGCCAGGGCCTTGCAGTATCTGTATTAATTTCCCTTCAGTTCATTTAGCAGCAACAAGCAGAGAAATCATTTGCATTTTAATTGGGTCATTGTCCTTCCCCTGTCCCTATCCCCAGCATTCTCTGGACTGCAGAGAGCTGGAGCCAGATGTCACTGCCTGCCTCTCAGTGACACCAACGTCAGTGTCTGTAACCCTTCAGTGGCACTGACCCGACCACACAGTGCCTCCAGGAACTCCCCAAGGCCGGTGATCCCAGAATTGAACAGCTAGGAAAATTCTCCCTTCAAGTAGCACGTGCCCACGCACTTCCAAAACATTAAAAACTGGGGCGTTTTGGGGGGCCCCTGGGTGGCTCAGTCAGTTAGGTGTCTGACTCTTGCTTTTAGCTCAGGTCACAATCTCACAGGCCGGGAGATGGGGCCCTGCTTTGGACTCCACGCTGAGCAGGGAGTCTGTTTGGGATTCTCTCCCTCTCCTGCCCCGCCCTCCCCCTTACCCCCCCACCCCTGCGCGTGCTCACTCTCTCTCAAATAAATCTTAAATAAATAAAACTTGGGAGTTTCGCAAATTAAAATCACTAATGACAAAAATCTGCATCATCATTCCCAGCGATTTATACAAAAGGTTTTAGGAATAAGATGCAAGGATCTCATTTTGAAAAGGAAAATTTTGTAAGTGGATGGTGCATGTCTCATGGAACAACTTGGAAATTTTTGGAGGACAGAGGGAAATGTGGGAGTCACCCAGTGAAATCCAGCGCTGCTGCTGATTCCATTCTCTTAGATGAAGAAACTGAGGCCATAATTCAGGGACAAAGGTGGTTCTGATTCCAGCAGGAAGCTCACTTGAAACTGAGGCTACCCTAAGTTCATGCCACTCTCAACACACAGCTGATGTGGAAAGCTGGCCGAGCGAACGTGCATCCAGGCTAGCAGCCTCAGTGATTCTGACATGTGCTTGGAAGGGAGGTGGGGGCAGCATGAAATATTTACAGCAAGGCTGGTGGGGATTAGCATATACAGAGGGTGAGTTGAGCAAAAATGTAGGACAGACAGGGACAAAGCCTTAAATGGTGAAAACGTGCCTTGTTGTCATTGGGAGAGAGGCAGAGTTTGGGCTATGAATTCCTGTTTATTTTCAAAGTCCTAGGGTGTCTTCACAGGACACCTTTATTTTCTCCAAAAAGGTATGTTGGATGTTTCCAGACCTGTGCAGGGGAGTGTGGGGAAGAGACCGATGTCACCTCCCCTCCTGTCACCTATGCTCTAGGTAGGAAAATTACCTTTTACCTGAAATGTCCAGATTTTCTTAGATTGCAGTTCTCAAGCCTCGGCAAAGGAAACGAGGACCCTGGGCCCACGACAGTTGGCACTTTCTAGATCAGTTTTAATCTTGCAGCCTCCCCTAGGTTTTGTTCCTACTCCCCAGGGACCCCGTCAAGCAACTGCAGACCTCTGTGCTGGGTGGTGGGCCCGCAGACACAGCCTCCTGTGTGCTTCGGTGCTCATGCCCTGGGCACTGAGCAGAGAGGACCATCTTTGTCAGGGTCTAGATGTTTCTGCTTAGAGGCGGGCAAGCCCTCCAAACTAGCTCTGCTCTCTCCTGAAGAGAAAGGTATTTCTGGGTTTGCAAACATTCTGACTGCTTGTGAGCACGCCACTTGATGTGTGCACAGGCTAGAGAGTTTCAAAGACCAAAGGCTGAAACTGTAAGAGAAAGGGAGTTCTCACCCGCCTCTGTGTGTGTGTGTCTGTGTGTGTGTGTGTGTGTGTGTGCGCATGCACACACATGTTCTCGCACGACTGTTAATTGATTTTTAATTTTTTTTGTTTCAACACTTAGCTGCTTAGAAGCAAATATTAGTCTCACACCTGTTTTTGAAAAATAGATGAAAGGACCAGGAGTATGCAGACAGGTTAATGAGCTCTCTTGGTCCCTCTCTGAGCACAGTCCTGTTTTCACTCTGTCAAGGGGAAAAATTTCCTTTTTACCTGGAACCTTCGGACCAGTGCTTTGTTCAAAAACCCTTTATTCAGAGCCTCTTGTTTTTAGGAGACTTTATTGGACGCTGCTCTGCCGGCAGCTCTAGTGCTCTTAACAGATGTGGGGGCTGCTATGGGGAGAGGGCAGGGGCCCAGATTTGCCCTGTTGTTTGCAAATGCTCCTAAAAGTCTAGAGGCGGAATCCTGGGAAGGCAAACAACAGTTTGGGGGCTTTTATGCCGAGATTTATTTTTTCCATGTTTTCCCCCTGGACATTTTCTAGATGCAGCGCACTGTGTTTACAGAAAGCCTTCCTCCCTGGTTCCTTCTAGATCAGGCTGTTGATGTCCGTGCCGGCAGCTGTGTTTGCCCTGCGTGGAGCAAGCGTGTCTTCCTGGTGTCATTCAGAGACTGTTGGCCGCGTCCGAGTGTTGGCTTCTCCACTCCAGTCGCAGTTGTATTGAATGAGAGAGTACCTTTCGTGTGCCCTCAGCCCGGTGTGAGCCTGAGTTCTCCTCCCGCTGGGTTCCTGATTGCCTTTGAGCAATCGGTGAGTGAGTACACCTGTGCCCTTTTTGTGTCGCTTCCAGCCGGGGGGCACCGGCTGGCCCAGCCCAGCGAGCAAAGCACGGGAGCTAGGTGTGGCGCTCCTGTGCCTTCTGATACCTTCTGACGTCCTCCTTCAGGTGCACCTATTTTTAGACCGGGCTTGCCCTGATGGGAGCGCTGCTTTTGCAAGGCTGTGGCCTCCTGCGTGCGTTCGGGTGTTTGCCTCAAGGATCCCTGGGTGTTCAGGGACTCCTACTCTTTGAAGGCCTTGTAATCTGCCAAGGGCTGCAAGTGCAGAAACACGTTGCCTCACTTTCTTTGGGCAGGAGTGTTTCGTTTGGCTAGAGATAAAACACCACGTCCAGATGCCTGAGGAAGGGAGGGAGCTCCGGATGGATGGGGCGGTTTCCTTGAGTGTGAAATAGGATGGAGGTGTGAGCCTCCTGTCGGAATCAGTCACTGTTTCCCGAGGGCCCTCGCGCCCGTTGTCACCACGATAGGTACAGCTTGCACGTATCGGTTTATAAACTCAGTAGCAGTAGTTGCAAACTTGAGATGCAGGTGGCTGGGAGGAAAGGTTGAGGCAGACGGCCACCCCTGCTTGAGCGAGGGTGGGGACACGGCAGCCTGCTCTGAGAGGTGTTGGAAACTGGCGGCACTGGTGAGCGAGATGGGGTCTGCCCATCGAAGGGCTTGGTGGCCGCACGCAGGAATTTGCATTTGATCTGGGCTTGGGATGTGTATGGCACTGAATGCCTGCTGGGTGGAGAATAGCTTTACACCTGTGGCCAGGAAGAGCTAGAAAGGAAGTAAGAAACAGGGTTGCCCTCCACTGGAGGCTGTGCGGCAAGAGAAGAGACGTTCTGGAAGGGTTTCCCGAGAGCTCAGTGGAGGTGCCCTCGAGGCTGGAGGGAGCGCCGGGGGAAAGGACAGGCACTGAGCTGGGTAGAAGGGTATTGGCTCATTCAGCTGCAAGTGTCAGCCCCCTGCGGTATCCCAGAACCAGGTAGGGTGAATGCACAGAGTTCCTGGGACTAAGAAGTTAAGTCAGGGAAAGAACCACCTGGAAATCATTCATGGCCATCATTCTGGGTATTTCAGAATTCTCCCCAGAGGCGTATTAGAGAAAGTCTATGAAAGGGCAAAGAGAGACGCCCATGGCTCTCCTGGGGCTTCCAGGGGCTCTCAGAAGAGCATTTCAAGTGGCAGAGCTCATCTGGTTCAGGCTTCTCCTCTGATTCTTAAAGTAACCTTAGTCATGATGCTTCTTTTTTTTTCTTCCATTTCTTCATCAATTAAAAAAAAAAAAGGACCTGGGTCGTGCCTATCCTGACAGGAAATAATTCGGAAAATAAGATAGATGAGCTCTTGGTGCTCCTGGAAAGGAAAGTGCTGCGCCCTTCCGAGGGGAAGCCCCACTTGTCCATGATACGAGCAGTTACCCAGAAAGATGGCCAAGATGTTTTCCAGTGGAACACCACATGGGGGTTTTGTGTGGCTTTTCAGGGAAAACCCTGTGCAGCATGTGGTTCCCTCTTTGCTCCTCTTGTCAAGTAACCAGTTGCTTGATTGAGGCTGGCAGCCCCTTTGGGGGATGCTCAGCACGGGCTCCTGGATCTCTTAACACTGCCCTTCCCTGAGCGTTCCGCTTTCCCTTCCCACTTTCCCCTTTGTCACTTTCGATTAAGCCAGGAACTTTTGGAACCAAGACAAGCCATGTATAATTTGGTTAGTGATCTGAATAAGTCAAAACAGTGGCGAGGAAACTTAAACGTGGAGAGAAGGGCTGGAATGAGTAGGTTTCATACAAGAGTCCCTATAACCACGATTTCGTGAATGCCACTCTCTGGTCAGCGCCGAGACGATCTCAGATATTAGCGTCTCTCTATTTTAGCAACAAACCTGAAAATGCGTTGTATTTTTCCAAATGAGGGAGGCGAGGCGTAGAGGCGTCTGATGAGTATTCAGGTAGTAAGGAGAGAATGCTCTTAACCCGTGGAGGGCCGGCAGAAGCTCACTCTCTTTTCACAAAATATGCCATCCCCCACAGAGACTCTGTGACAAGTAGGACACAGTAAGAAAACAGTGCCAAAAAGGAGAGAACAGAGGATTTAAGGAAGTAACAGGCAAACCTGGTTTGGTTGGCAACTCCCCCCGGGATCTGTAATTTAGGGAAATGACTTAAACCCTGAGACATTGGCTGTCAAGCATAAGCCTCTGAAATCTGCATATTAACTATGTCACAAAAGGTTGTAGCTCGGTAATTCTTGAAGTTCCTGAGCCCAGTCTATTTTCTTTGAGGGTCCGATAGTCTAGCTTATTAGAATCTGGAGGCCCTTCTGTGAACTTTTTCTCATGAATCTTAAAAATTACACTTTAATGGGTCTGTGCTAGGAGGACCTCACTGTTCTCAGTTGAGGACAAACCAAAGACGCTTTGCCCCAGGGCCCACCCTCCTGTGAGGTACTAGGAGTTTTGTGCTCTGGCTGCTGTTCTTACGGCCAGAGTCTTCATTGTTACAGGCCAGTCAGGCACATTCTTGGGTCTTTTGTTTTTAAACTGTTTCAGATAACGTTTAAGACCTGGAAGTCACCATGGCCTGATTCCCATGGGAAGTCTCCAATTATTTAGAGAAATTCTTCTTGTGGGAAAAACAGGGGGAGAAACAAATAACTAATTGTTTGGAGGTTCATAGAAAGAAATTTCCACATATGACCCAGCTTCCTCACCATTGATTCTGAAAACCATCAAATTTCTACCCTACGGAACCATACATGATTCCGAGAAGTTTCTTCCTGATAGAGATGAGAAATAACTTGAAAGTACAGCTGAGCCCAAACATGTCGTTGAGTGTCATGTGGTTTTTGATGGATTTCTTCCTCCAAGGGCTTCACCCACCCTTTCCCTACTTGAGTAAGAGAGACTCTAATACTTTTTAATCACAATGTAGACTTGGTGAGCTTAGGGGACTGTATTTTTTTTTAAGAGGAATTACTTTCAGATCTGAAAATTACAGACTGGGTGCAATAAACCTTTAAATCTCAAGGCACCACGGGGAACTCCATTACCACTGTCAAGCTTACAGAAGAGCTGCAGGAAATGGGGGGGGGGTGAGGGGAGGAGTTGACTAGTTCTAGAAACTGCTCTGAAAAAACATGTCCATTCACATGTGTTTCACCAGCCCTTCCGAGGTGCACCTGCAGCCCCATCCCACCGTGTGGAATGTGTGGAGTGTACCCTCTGCTCAGGTGACCAGAGCAGCGTGGTACCCGCGGCTTCCCTTGACCCCTTAGCACCTTGGCAGGAGTCAAAGTTAAGCTTATGGTCTTGCTGAGGGGAACAACGCTGAGGACTCTGCCTGCTGCTCTGAGTCTTCTGTGGACCTCTACGCTCCCCGTGTGTTTACGGTGTACCCGCCTCCCTCGGTGGACAAAGGAAACATCCACAGCACCGTCAGTTCCTGCAAACCACGTGAATGGCAACCCCTTCCCTAGTCGACGTATCAGTGTAGGAAAAATGAAATATAAAGGGTTGGAGACCCCAAACCCTGACCCACTGTTTTTGTTTCCCTCTGTGGCATTTTAGTGGAATCGTGACCATGACCTCTGTCATGCGTATCTGGTTCCTATACTCCAAGTGGTGTGGCAGCCGTCTGATCCCAAACCTGGCAGGCAGCAGTCCTCTCCAGAATGCCTGTTTAACAAGCCCGTCGCCGGGCACGTTCTGCTCGCTCTGCCAGGGCCAAGTCAGGTGGGTCTGGCCAGAATGCAGCTGTACCCCAGTGCAGGATCCAGGAGGCGTGGCCCACTCTCCTTTTATCTATGACGGCGAGAAGTGTGGCACTGTGGGAAAGGCCAAGACCAAGAAGCCAACTTTGAGGCTTTCCTTAAGACCCACTTCCTGTGAAGGTCACTCTCAATGACCCCAGCCCATCATGACAGCTGCCCGGGGAAATGCCAGACCCCTGACTGCCTCGGTCCATCACTTCTCCTTCAGCACATGTTGCATCGCACTGGTGGGAATCTTTTGAATGAATGAGGTCTTGCCTGCGCAGCACAAGTGCTCACAGGGGACCCTTATTAATTACTTGTCTGATTCTGGTCTTGCGGGGTAGCTAATCTTGTGGAAGTCTTTGCAGAAGTGCCTGCAGGGATGCTCTCAAAAATTGAGTTCTTGGAGAGTGCAGCCCCATGAGAGGCATTAGGGAGAGGTCTCAAGCTGAAGGTAGATGATGACATTGGCTAAGGAATTTGCTTGTTCCCTGTGCTGCGTGTGAGTTATCAACACTCAGGGCCTGGTCCATGGGAGTCCTCAGGTCTGGGCCAGGATTCCCAGGAATGAGTTGAAGTTGGGGGTGGATTTAGTTTCCAAAACCCAAAATGTCTCCATTTCTATGGAAGAAACTATCCCAATACAAAGAACTGATTGGACTGACAAGCCAGAACAGAAAGTGGGGACTGATCATTGCTCTTGTGGCTGAGACCAGTGGCTAGTGGGTCTGAGAAGTTTGTCCTCAGCTGGTGGCCAAGGAGGTATAAATGCCTTGAAGCGAGGGCCTGGGCTGGTCCAGCACTCTGGTGGGGAGGGGGGATGGCAGGTGTGGGTCTGGTAGTAAACATCCTAAAGACTTCTCGCTTCTCTGAAGTGAGGCTTTCCTGGTCCACAACAATTGGTTCTTTTCTCCATCTGTGTTCATAAGAGACATACTTTTCTTTTTGAATGGACTGACCTAATCCTCATTAATGGACCCTGATTCTAAAAAGATGGCCGTAAGAATCGTGTCATTGTCTGAGACCTCAGATCCTTGGGACACACCGACGTGTGCCCCCATTCAATGACGGCGGCTGACTGTAGCATAACTCTCATTTCCTCCCTCTATCTTTTCCTAAGACCGCTCCTTCCTAAAGAAGGCTGAGCAGCTGTGTTGATGTGGACACAAGCCACGAAGATGGGAAAAGTGAGGGGAGACCCATCCCAGCCCCAGAGACAGGGACTGAGTTAGGGGGTGCTGGCACTTTCCCGCACACACGTGGAAATTTAAACCAAAGAGTGCCCGTCCAGAAGGAGGGGCAAATCAGATGGCCAAGGAGAATGCTTGAGAGTGTTTGAAAAGTCCTCAACGCGCTTGTTTCCTATTAATAAGTTATATTATAAAAAGGCAGGGCTGGGACCTGTTTGATAAAGTAAGACCTGGATGCACCAGACAAAGGGAGAGTTAGTACGCACACTTCTCGAGCATATCGGACTGTGGAGCTCTTCTTCTGTAGGGCATCTTCTCAAACTGGTATTTCGTAGAAAGTATTTGCGGGGAAAGTAGAGTAAGGTAATTAGGAAGATTACAAAGAAGGAACCCTTGAGAAAAAATATTCAAAATGACAGTAAAACTGTTTTAAGGTTCTGGCATGAAGAGAACTTTATCCTGGGTTTCCATTTATTTACTAGAATTTAGGGGTATGCCAGGCTCTGAAGGAAATAAGAGGGAGCATTCCAGGAATTATTGATCCAGCCCTTCTAGTGGAACAAGCGCCAGGGAGGTGAAAATCCTCACCTCTGCCCAAGAGCCTCGTAGAAGCTGCAGTGATCCAGCTCAGGGTTTTTGGAATGTTGAATCTGGACGCTTAAGAAAGAGATGGCTATTCCATTTCTCAGCACCCCCCATTGCTCTGGCCTAACCTGCTGCTCTCATTCATCTAACTTTCTACACCCTGACAACATTTACGCTTGCAGCCCGAGAGCGGGAAGCTGTCATGGTCATAAGCACAGTGTAACCCAGCGCCGTAAGAAACCACATCGTCTTCTTTGCTGCACAGGGCTGTATTGTGCATTGTTGGGTGCTTAGCACTATCTCTGGCCTCTACCCATCCGATCCCAGGAGCAAGCGATCCTCCTTCCCACCCAGGGCTGGGGTGGGGGGTGACCTCTTCCCCCCACCCCCTTGAACATCACTTGATGGTCCGTGTGAAAAGCATAGACAGAGGAAAAGGAGCAGTAGCCAGTGTGTTTCATGGAGCAGGTGTTGGGGCTGGATCAAGAGTAAAGATGTTTAGGCTTTATCCTTTGAGTGATGAGAAATTATCCAGCAGATCCGACAGACTTGCCAGTGGACGGCTCTGTGCACAGGATGGATTGGAGGAATAAAACTGAAGAAGAGAAAAGAGTTGGGAATCAAGGCCCTAAAGGTGACAGAGTCCGGGAGAGGGGACATCAAAAGACGTGCAAAGTACATCGAGCGGGCAGGACCCAACCGCAAGTGTGAAGGGAGGAGGCCAGTGGGGGGTGACTGGTGTGCTGGGTGACCTGGGATGACATTAGTCACGCACAGGGCTAGAGGAGGAGGGGCTGATCTGAGGGAGAGCAGGACGGGCTGTATTCTGGGGATGCTGAGTTTGAGAGGCTGCAGGACGTGCGGCCGGGGCAGGAGAGCACACAGGCAGAGATCTGGGAGGAAGCTGGAGGGTGAGGAGCTGCAGGCTCCGGCTTCGCAGCTGCTGCTGTGGAGGTGGAGGGCGTCACTCAGGCAAGGGCAGGGGGCAAGATGCGGGGCCTCTCCAGGTCGCACCCAGGCTGCCCGCTGGGAGGAGGCAAGTTGAGCTTGGAGACGGAGCCGGGCTGATCAGAGAGCTGAAGGCAGGGGCCTCTGCCAGACTTTCGGTCTCACTGGTCAGATTCAGTTGCAAAACAAAACAAAACAAAAACCAGTTCTGTAGACAAGCAGGGGCCAGACACACATGACGGTGTCAGTCCACGGGCCAAGGGAGGCGGGAGAGCTGTGTGGAGGCAAAGAACAGACGGCAGCTGCGGGGAGCTTCCTTGGGGCTGTTCGGGAGCCCTCTGCCTTGGGGGCCCGAGTCGGAAGGGAGCTGTTGGCTCCCGGTCCCAGGCCAGGACTCTCCCTGCTCGCACCAGCTAGAGGGTGCTGCCCGTCCGCATCAGCACCGTCCATCACCCAACATCGACGCAAACGGAGCATGCCGTCGGCGTTCCGACCTTTCCGGGAGTTACTTGTGACTGGGGGATGAGGAGCAGAGAGGAGGAAACTTTGGTGCTGCCAGTTGTTTTGGAGTCATTGATGAATTTTACCAAGGGGCGGTCTTTTCACATTGTGGCTTTTAGTGGTAGGAACCCTGATCGCCATGGGACTGGCCAAGGAGCAATTGCAAAAAAGTCCAGGTTCCATTAGCTTTTTAAAAAGCATATGTAATGTCAGATTTACTATTTCAGCTATTTTTTTTTTAAAGATTTTATTTATTCATTTCACAGAGGGAGAGAGATCACAAGGAGGCAGAGAGGCAGGCAGAGAGAGAGAGAGGGAAGCAGGCTCCCCGCTGAGCAGGGAGCCCGATGCGGGCCTCGATCCCAGGACCCTGAGATCATGACCTGAGCCGAAAGCAGAGGCATTAACCCACTGAGCCACCCAGGCGCCCACTATTTCAGCTATTTTAAGTGTACAGTTCTGTGGCGTTAGTTCTAGCCACACTGTTGGGCAAACACTGCCACCGTGCGTCTCCTGAACACCTTGTCTTGCCAAACGGAAACTCTGTAGACTCGGTCCCCATTAAACACTAACTCCCTGTTCCCTCCCTCCCCCAGCCCCTGGCGCTCACCATTCCACTGTCTCTGTGGATCCGACTACTCTTAGGTGCCCCCCGAAAGAGGAAGCGTCTGATATTTACTGTTCTGTGACTGGTTTACTCACTTAGCATCACGTCCTCAAGGTTCAGCCCTGTTGTAACGTGTGTCAGGATTCCCTCCCTTTTTAAGGCTGAATAATATTCCACGTTTGTCAATTACTGAGCACTTGGGTTGCCTGCACCTTTGGGGTATTGCTGCCGTGAACAGGGTTGTACTAATAGCCATTTGTGTCCCTGCGTTCGGTTCTGTGGGAGTAGTACCCAGAGCGTCTCATGCCTTGTGTGGCATTGTTGCCTTTTTTCTCTATTGGGGGATTGTGGAATCCCTTTCTAGCTCCCTTGTCCTTCTGATGCTGCTTTGTTACCCTTTTGTGTTGGCTCCTAGGAGAGCCTTAGGTATGAATATGGGCTGAGCTTTGTGACCAGTTGGAGAGCCATTACTGAGCCCCGGCCCATAGTTCTTAGCTCTGAAGGCCTACAGCATGTCCACCTAGCGCTGTCCTAGAATTTGAGCGAGGAAGATCCAAGTTCTAATCTCAGTACTTGAACTAATATGCCATAACCTTGGCAAGTTTTCTCCTCTCTCCCCGGGTGTCTGTTTCAACATCCCCACAATGAGAAGGTAGAGCTAAGTGATGCTTAGAGTTCCTCCCAGATCACGGCAGGGGAGGGCATAGTGGTCTCCTGAGCCCAGGAACCACACTCCTAAGGTGGGTGAGAAGAAAGCAGAGCTCCAGATTCCTACCTGGGGCAGTTTGACCCAAATCTTATCCTCCTCAAACCTTGGATGGTTAGGTGATTCTCATGGCTTGGGTTCTTGCTGTGTCCTTGTACATGCCGCATGGCTAGTTTTGTGAGTAGATGTAGCAGCAATTCCCCTTAAAGCAAAATTATATAATATATATTATCCTCCCTTTGTTGAGAGAATGGAAGATAGGCAGAATAACTGGTTTCACCATAGATTTTTGGCGATCTCACAAACTAATACTGGAGAGAATATTCTATAGGCAATCTTTACCTCTGATTAAGACTATAACTGGTCATGGACCAAGAAAACATTAGCCCCTGTTTTTTCCTCACATCCTAAATTCTTTGAAGAACTGACCTCCTTCTTAGCTTAAACTCAGAGCAAGTCAACTGCCCCAGAACTGGACAGGTGAATCCCAGAAGGGCACCCATATGATCAACTTTCAGGCCCCTGGATGGCGCATGAAAATTTGGACGGGTCTGGGATTCCCTCCTTGTGTTTGGAGACTAGGAACTGATCTTCCTGTCTGTTCCCTCTCTGCCCCACCAGTGAAATATCGTGTGTATACCAGTGACTTTGTGCCTTGTTGTGTGTGTGTGTGTGTGTGTGTGTGTGTGTCTTGCTTTTCTTGTTCTCATTGGTAGAAAGCAGATCACCTACTTTGTTCAAAGGTGTGGTATTAGGCTAGACTAGATAACTAGAACCCATTTGAAACATGTGAAATATGTATAGCTATTTCTTCTTAGGGGATGTTTTAACCATCTTATTAAAGAAAAACTAGACTATCTTTAAATCTGGATACTAAGTCATCAACTTTTTAATATAGAAAAATTTTTAAAAATTTTAAATTTAAGAACTTACCATGGTGATCAAGACTAGCTTTTAACAATACAAGGTTCATAGGGGGAAATCATATTGGATAAAACTATAAATAAATGAATAGTGAAGGGGCGCCTGGGTGGCTCAGTGGATTAAGCATCTGCCTTCGGCTCAGGTCATGATCCCAGGGTCCTGGGATCGAGTCCTGCATTGGGCTCCCTGCTCATCGGGGAGCCTGCTTCTCCCTCTGCCTGCTGCTCCCCCCTACTTATGTTCACTCTCTCTCTCTCTCTCTGATAAATAAATAAATAAAATCTTTTTAAAAAGTGAATAGAGAAAAACAGACTAACATTAATTCTAAAACCTCACAGTTTTTCCAGCTTTTCCAAAAGTATGACCTGAGAATGACTTCAGATGAGCGGAGGACATTGCCCCTTTTTGTTCCTGACAAATGTAGCTGCTAAAAGGCTGTCAGTATTTTAATAACAAGACATCACGCCCATTTTAATAGCTTTATGTAAATTTTCATACCCACTCTGAAGGCCATGGGGTTTCTGGACCTGTGTCTCTGGTTGATGGTACACGAAAGACCCCTTTTTGCTCCAGCTCCAAATAAGGCTAATTTTATGCATAATGGGAGTCATGATCTATGTATGTTGGTTTGCTGGGGTAGGGAGGCCTATTTTTAAAAATTCTATTTCCTGATAAAATCTTACCATGTTTGTAGTTGCTGTCATTCTAGCTCGGTGAGTGTTCTCAGGAGCTGGCTCATAATCTCCGTCTTGAGGATCAGTGGTCTGGGATGGAAGATGGAAGTGTTGTTAGAGTAGGAAAGTTTAGATTTGGGATCATCATGACAATGGGCTTTTTTTTTTTTTTAAACAAACAGCCTTTTACTTACCAATGGGCTTCTTTACAAAATCATTTGAAGTCTCAGTTTTTATTCCCATTTAAATGCAATAGGAAACCTGGCCCTTTAAGAAGTGCAAAGGAAAATAGGTCACTGGGTGGTAAGTTTCTCAACTGATGGCCCCGGCTTCACATTTGGGGAGTATTTTGGCCAAAATTGTCAGTGCTCCTCGGGTCGTGGTGATGTCTGTGTCATGAGGCTCCTGTGAGTCCATCAACCCGCTGTGGGTCCTCTGTGGATGGAAGCCGGCTCGGCAGACACCTGCGGGAGGAAACCACAGGTGACTTCTGCCAAGATCTAATTCTCCCGCGTACTCCCGGCACATTAAAGCCGCGTGTAGCAGCGTGGTTCCAGCGCCCTGGCAGGGCAAGGGTTGGCTCATTCTCTTACAAACACAGTGTAGCTGGATGCACTCATAAATGAAAAATGATCTGAGTGCTGTGGGTGGGGCCCTGGAGCTCAGGAGGTGAAGCTGGAGGAGGAGAGAAAATCTGCTCCTACGCTCAGCAGGGCATGGGGAGCGGGCAGGAAGTCGGAGCACGCACTGGCATGGCTCACATTTTTGTTGATAGCTCATAGCCCAGGACTTTAAAGAACGGAACGGAGAAGGGAAATGAAGCACAACAAACTTTGGAGCTTGTCCTGGTCAAGCGGCTGTGAAGCACAGCAGAGCGCACTCACCTGATCAGCTCAGAAGCAGGTAGGAGGGGAGACCCGTACAGGGGAGAGAATTGGATCTTCTCTCTGAACACAGTTTCTGTGGTTTTATTTTTTTTTTTTAAAGCAGATGAGAAATGAGTAGATGATATTGACGTAAGAAACAGATCTTGCCTGAATTGTGCTGATATCTGCCCAAGCGAGAGTTTTTCTCACTTACTCGTTTGATGACCAAATGACGGTGACGTTCTGGGGGTTGCTTTAAAAACAATCACACAGAATCACGCAGCAGTTAGTTAAAACTGATTTTAAAACGGGCAGATGAGAAATGAACTTCAGGCTCTGTTTTAGAACACAGGCTTTGAAGATAGCCAGCCAGAAACTGATTTTCAGGCTTGACCATTGCTGTATTTTCAGACTTCAGCGCCAGCAAGGTGCTTGCTAATTTTTGCTGGCTTTTGTAAGAAAGGATGTAGATGTATAACAGCTGGGAAATATTCAGAAATTGACTGGGATCCAGAGTGAAGCCTGAATGCACTAATGTTTTCTCCATTAACGCAGCCTTTCTCTGCTCAGCCTCTAAGTCAGGGAGTTGGAAAGTAAAGTGTGGATCCTGAGTATTTGTCATGGGGGGGCAGGGGCAGAGTGTTGGAAACTGTCACGGTGACATCTTCGCACTCAGAAGTAGAAGATAAACAGGGAGGGTCAAGGGTCACAGCCACACGCACGGAGCTTTGGAAGACTGATCTGTGGTTCCTGTCATAGCCGCGTCTCACAGCCTCCTGCCCGTTGCTGAGGCTTGCGAGAGAGGAGCAGAACGGAATAAAGAACATCTCAAGCCTGGCTCTCTAGACCATTGCCAGGCCTTGCTTCTGCTAGGCGCCTGGATAATTTGACATTATCCAGCCCCCGCCCATGAAGTGGTCAGAGTAGTGGAATTGAGCTGACCTGGGGCAGGTTGGAAACGGTGTTGGTGGTCAGTGTGACAGGAGCACCAGAATTAGATGGAGGATTTAATATTTTGGTGGAATAGTCCAGCCTGAGTACCGGCACTCTTCGCGTCGAGCTTTTGAGAATGCCCTATTAGCCACCAGGGTGTGTCTGGGGAGGTGTGAGAGCCGCTTCACCTCCTGGCCGGCCGTGTCCTCAAATGGAGCCCAAATCTTCTGGCTTTGCGTTTTAGGCCTGGAGGGCTGGGAGATGGCTGTGCTTAGTCGAGGCAAGCCCATACCTTATCTCTGGCTTCTTCCTCTGCCTTCCACAGCAACACCCATGGCTGGGGGCAGGGGGGTACGACACCGCCTCTCCTTTTCCCCACCACCCCCAACTCTTGTTCTTTCTGGCCTGCTCTCCAGAAGTTGGGTGGGTCCCATTTGCAGTGAATTAAGGTGAGCTGGGGGACAGACTCCTTTCCAGGATCCATTCTGGAAGCAGTCAGAGGTCAGCCAGCTGTGCCTGTGGACCAAATCCAGCCTGTCTCAGCCTGTTTTGGGGGGGGGCTCAGGAGCTAAATATGTATTTTACATTTTTTTTTAAAGATTTTATTTATTTATTTCACAGAGGGAGAGAGATCATAAGGAGGCAGAGAGGCAGGCAGAGAGAGAGTGGGGGGGAAGCAGGCTCCCCGCTGAGCAGGGAGCCCGATGCGGGCCTCGATCCCAGGACCCTGAGATCATGACCTGAGCTGAAAGCAGAGGCATTAACCCACTGAGCCACCCAGGCGCCCTGTATTTTACATTTTGAAGGGTTAAAGAGACCAACAAAGAAGAATATAGGACAGGGACAGATATGACCTACAAAGCCTAAGATATTTTCTCTCGGACCTCTTAGAGAGAGGTCTGATTTTTAACATCATTCATGACCAGAATGATCAATGGATTGACACAACTCAAGTTCTCCACAGCTTCAGTGAGTTGTTGTTTTGGAAACTGATTGTCAATCGTCAGTCTGTTAAATGGCATTATTGCCTTCAAAAGGGCGGATCAGGAGCAGGGAAGCTGGAAGATCTTCTGCAGGGTCCATTCAATGGGAAAGAAATGTCAGATGAGCTGTGTAATGCGGGTGGATTTTGCCCTGTGTCCTTGTTGGTGAACCCGCTGATAAAGCCATCTATGAGACAGACCCACCACATGCTGATGGTGTCCCGCTGGAAGAAGCTGATAGGGAACAAGACACCCCACTTACTTACACAAAAATGTTTCTCTTTTGTGGATGGAATGCTGGCCAGAATTCTACAACCTGAGTTGTTTGGTATTGGCACTCTGAAAAAAAAGATGTTTTCTGTAATAAAAAAGATAGTGAACTAAGTGAATGTCATGTTTTCTCATATCCAGAACAGTGTTCCTTTATTGCTAAGAAAGCCTACTATAGGTCCACCAGCCTTTCCCTGAACATGCAGTTCCCCTCCACCCAGCACAGTATTTCATGGTTAATGTCAGTTCTAATAAGGGGAGAGGAAAATCTGGTGACCTTGCTCTTGTTTAACTTGTGTCAAAACTGCAGGCCTGGATGTGGAGCAGACTTCTGTAAGTAGCTCATTGTCCACTGCAGAAACACAGAAAAGCTTCTCACAAGGAGATTGTAGTTTAAGAAGAAAAGCAAAACAGCCAGTATTAATTTTTTTTTTTCCTCCAAGACACTTCAGCCATCTAGTATCCTGTATTTGGAAACTGGATGCTGTCAGTGGAGAAGAATGGGGGTGGGGCCCAGTTTGACAGACGGAAACAAGTGAGGAAGTATGAAAATATGTATAGTCTGGTGTCCCATGGGAGTTCAGGGCTAGAAAACAAGATGGCGATGCACTTGACAAGTTGACTTGTCAGAGCTGGCAAGGGTGGGACCTTTAATCTACCTTGTGAGCAAGGCAGCACCTTTGACTGTATTTAGAAAGGAGTTTGGCTCTGAATATAGAGATTAAGCAACCTGCTATTCCTGTATGCGCTGGAATCTCTCAGACATAGTCAGAAACCTGATTTGCGTAACTGCTGAAACTCAACTGGAGGCCGAGCAGACTGAAGCCTGGACTCCCCAAGCAAGGAGCAGTTAGGAATCACAGCACGTGAGGAAATTTATTAAGCTTGCCCAAGAGGATGTAGTGGTGTGTGGCCAGATTTAATGGGGTAGGCTCTGGGGTGAAGGGTCAGCTTTGGGTTCCCACAGGCCGTGATTAGAGGGTGAATCACGTCTACGTCTGCGTCTACGTGAGTGGTGGTATGTATCTAAGAGCTCTAGAACTACCTGGTATCTCAAAGTAGCATGAGGGACCTTTTCATTTCTGAGCCATATGACCAAGCTGGTTCATAAGAAGACAGAAACTACCAAGCAGTCAAAGTCTGATCATGAGCTAAACCGGTGGATCAGACACAAGCTGCACTTAATTAGCCAACTTGTTTAGAGAACATTGGGAGGCCAAGTGTGTCAGCTGGAGTGTCTGCCCCCTCCTTCTGGCTATCTGAACAGGGCCGGAATCTGACCTCTACTCATCAGCTTTCTCCTGGTGGTGAATAGGATAAAAGACGGAGCTAAATGTGTGCCTGTGTGTGCAAAAGTATGAAAATCTGGAAGACAGGAATGGCCAAGCAAATAGAAGTTATGATTCTGAGCTAGACAGGGAGACTTGTGGGGCACCTGGGTGGCTCAGTTGTTAAGCATCTGCCTTTGGCTCAGGTTATGATCTCAGGGTCCTGGGATCGAGCCCCGCATCAGGCTCCCTGCTCAACGGGAAGCCTGCTTCTCCCTCTCCCACTCCCCCTGCTTGTGTTCCCTCTCTCTCTGTGTCTCTCTCTGTCAAATAATAAAATCTTTTAAAAAAAGAAAAAGAAAGGAAGGAAAGAAGGAAAGAAAGAAAAAGAAAAAGAAAGAAAGAAAAAGAAAGGGAGACTTGTGATCCATGAAAGAGAATCAATAATTTCACATTTCAGTGGCTGGCAGGGATCCCATTGTGTTGCTTTGTGTTCACATACAGGTTCTATCCCTCTTAAGAACTTCTATAGGCAATGCACCCAAACATCCTTCCTAGACATTTCTTGCAGTGGGCGCCAGGGACACCACATCCCTCTCACTTTGCATGTCATGACTGAAGCTCTGCTGTTTCCTCAGTGGCCAGGGAGTAAGATGGCGACATCTCTCTTCCATTGACAGGACATCTGCTCTGCTTAGCAAAGGAGGAAGCTGAGTGTACCCTACTAGGACATCTGATGGCTTTGCTATCCCTGGTAGCCCACTACCTTACATTACCGTGGTTTGTTAAATCTGAGTGTGGGTGAGCATGGAGCCCCACTACGCTGCATTCCACAGATGGCCTCAGTAGGGCACGGGGTAAGCTCACAGTCTTGGCTTAGATACAAGGTCCCTGTGCAATGAGTCGGGCCACGGCAGCAATTGACCTGGGCTCTAGATCCGCTTCCCTTTTTACAATCTCTTCCTGAAGACGCAATATAACTATATTTTATATGCACCAGAGGAACTTGGCACTTAGAAGGATCCAAAGTGATTCCTTTGGTAGAAGAGAAGCATTATTTTATACTTTTGGTAACTTTGAGGTTCAGAGGCTATCAGGTGTACTTAAAGCAAGATATACTTGGACTATCTTCTTTGCGTCATTTCCACTCATCTTCTTCCCAAATTAGAAGATGGAAACCAAGTGGGAAATTGCCAAAATAGGGCAAGTCCGAGGAATGACCAGAGTGGCCCTTGAGAATCAGTTCAGTTAAAAGGCCTCCATTTCAGTGGGACTCGTCAG
Organism: Ailurus styani; assembly: GCA_002007465.1. NCBI lineage: Eukaryota > Metazoa > Chordata > Mammalia > Carnivora > Ailuridae > Ailurus > Ailurus styani. The sequence goes on from LNAC01000007.1 coordinate 2,263,320, forward strand.
ACTTGGGGGGTGGAGGTAAAGAACGTTTGCAGATTTCTCCCTTAAAGGGTAGATAGGTGGCCTTCTGTTTTCTACATTGTATCTTCCCAAGCCTTTCCCTTTTAACAAAATCTTAAACACTCTTAAAGACTCTCCACCCTCCCCCTCCAAAAAAAAGTGGTCATGCATTGACCAATTTACAATTCCCTCCCAAATCAAAACACAGATAGAAGTGCTCAAGCCAGGGGGAAGTGGGAGGGAATGCAAATGCACCATAGTTGACCTTCATTTAAATAACATGAATCTCTGGATCTGGTTTGCTCTAGTTTCTGCTACTTTAGATAAAGTGTTCTTTTCTCCTGTGGGCTGGTTCCATCAGCCAGTGGAGGGTCTGTCTTCCAAGGAACCACGCCTTCGCCTTCTACTTGCCAAATTCCACCTTAGTCTTCACCTTACAACACTTTGCCTAAAGTTCCCAGACATCTGCCTGTGGGGTAGATGGCTGAATGTTGGCAGGAAGCTGCGGGCTTTGGAAAACATCACAGGTATTTGATCGTAACCTATGCAAGACGGTCTTGGCAGAGGAGCAATAAAGACCTGGAGGGGAAACAGAAAATTACCTCTAAGCACTGCAGGGGAGAAGGTGGCAGAAATAAAGGGTACGGTTTGGGTTTGCAAAGCTAAGTCCTTTACACAATCCTTTTTACAGGTTAGAACTTGCTTGACTTCAGTTTCTCCCTCAAGTCAGTCAAAGAATGTTGGAGAACGGAATGCTAGAGCTAAGAATGTACCTGGGGGCATCTCGTTGGGTGAGGATTTTATAGAGGTCCCAGTGGCCCACCCAAAGGTTGCATGGTGGGAATCCTGCTGTTTTCGTAAAGGTGAGGCATTAGACATTCTCATGTCTCTAACTAATTAGACATTCTTTTTTTTTTTTTTTTTTTTTAAAGATTTTATTTATTCATTTGACACAGAGAGAGAGATTACAAGTAGGCAGAGAGGCAGGCAGAGAGAGGAGAGAGGAGGAAGCAGGCTCCCCGCTGAGCAGAGAGCCCGATGTGGGCCTCGATCCCAGGACCCTGAGATCATGACCTGAGCCGAAGGCAGCGGCTTCAACCCACTGAGCCACCCAGGCGCCCTAATTAGACATTCTTAAGGCATTTCTTAGGTAACAAAAATTCAACACTTCATCTTGAAAGTGAGTAGAGTCAGTTATTTCAAACTTTCACCAGGAGAAACATGAGTCATCTCTCCAGCATTCTGGTGGCTTAATTAATTACATTCGTTGCCACTGGGATTTCTGGGTGGAGAGACAATCTGCCTCAGCTTTAGCCTTTACATTGTGGGTCGTTCATCTACTCCAGCAGCAACGTCTGGGTTACTCTAAAACCAGAGTGGTCTCAAAGCTAAGATGTCAAACCCTCCAAAGGGTCGCCTATCTAGGCCCAATGACTGTGAATAATGCAGTGCCGAATTTTAAAAGCAGTTTTACGGTGATAGGATTTACCCTGATAGATTCCTGTCGTCCAAGGTTGGCCCTCAAAATCTCGAGGTTTCTCCTGCTTTTAGCTTATTTTCTTTCTTAGAACCATATCCTAGATTACTGACCCCTGAGCCAGGATGGATGGGGAACTAGATAGAAGTCACACAACTCATTCATGGCAGGGTGTTCAAAATGCGAGATTTAGCACTCTTTTTCAGATGAGCAAACCTAGCTAGAGAAAAGCTAAGTGCGAGTGACCAGCGTGTGTGTGTGTACGTTATGGAGAAGGGCTGCAAGCAGAAATTAATTCATGACACTCACATGGGCCTGGAGTCATGGCTGTTTTTGAGCAAAAATCTTAATGGAAGACTGTGGCTCAAGTTTGTAGGTCCTTCTTCCTTTTGTAAACATGTGGCTGAAACATGCTCACATGATTTGTGTTTGTTAGAGAAATGCCTCATTGTGTAGTAGCGACTCTTCTGCGAGAGTTCAAACCGAGTGTCAGATGAATTCCCCAGGGCTGATGTGCTCAGTTCCATTTTGCTTTCATGGCACTTTAGTTATGTGAGGGCGAAATGGCCTGCAGAGTGGCGTAGATGCCTTGGATGTACGATTTTGAAATTCAGAGACAAATCGATTTTGGCTTTTTCTGAAAATGGATCTTATTTTGAGAACCACTGTTGACATGGCTGTGGGAAGTGTTGCTTATTGTTGGCAAGAAAACCACCACGAAAAGGTGCCTTGCTTATGATCCAAGAGACAGGGAGCCTGCCCGAGGCCCTCTGGCTGAGCAGGGAGAATGTTTCAGAACTCAAAGTCAGTAATTTGTATTAAATCCACATTTGTATAGAAGTATCTATGCAGATGGAGAAGGCAGCTTCCTACAAAATGGGATTATTTTAGTTACTCTGTGTCATGGTATTCAGAACGTAGCCTGGCATGTCTGTTTCAGAAATATTTGGGACCCCAACCTAAAGTATTCAATCAAAAGTACTCTTAAAACATCTAAGCGCTCATCTGTGTGGTAGGAACTCGCATCAAAGCCAGCAGACAGAAGCCAAAAAGGCAAATGCAGTCGCTGTCAGAGAAGGAAGTAATTTGACCATCTGTGCTCAAACTAAGATCAGACAGACAGAGAGACAGATACAGGGCACAACTTTCTACCTCCTTTTGCCTGAGATCCTTAAGCATCTCTTACTCTTAACCTAGATTCTAGTAACAGATTTCAGCGGGACTGTGAACCTGGAAGGAAGGAAAATTTAATGTTTGCTGTCACGAAAGTTCAAATTTCAGCTTTCCTTCAGTAATGGCTGTAGGGAACAAAGCACAGTAGTGTTAGCGGTCCCCAGGCCTGGCACCAGTAGAAATGACACATAATATCTGTAGCAGATAGCTTCCAACATTATACTCATTACGACTTTGAAAATATATCAGTTAATAAACCTATTGCTAGATCTTCTTATTGAACATGTTAATAAAGAAGCACAGGGACACCTGGGTGGCTCAGTCGGTTAAGTGTCTGCCTTCAGCTCAGGTCATGATCTCGGGGTCCTGGGATGGAACCCCGCATCGGGCTCCCTGCTCAGTGGGGAGTCTGCTTCTCCCTCTGCCCACCACTCGCGTTCTCTCTTTCTCTCTCTCTCAAATAAATAAATAAATGAAATCTTTTTTAAATATGTAAAAAATAAAGAATGGTATACATTAAAAAACATTTAGGGTATTCTATTTCCACATAATTGGCTTTCTTTGTGATCCTAGACATTTTATGTATTTAAAGACATTATTGTGAGATTTTACCAGGCAGCCAGAGAGGTCCGTGGTGAAGGAAAGAAAGCAACCCGGCCAGTTTGCCTCTCCTACAAGTTACCATTTGATATTTAGATCTTCATTTACTGGAGAAAAATACTAGCCCAGGACAGGAGGGTGTGTTCCAACCTATGAATCACCCGGGAATAAAATGCAGATTCTTATGCAGTGAGTCGGAGTGGAGCCTAAGGTTTCTACAGTTCTAGTAAATTCAGAGTAGACAGGCTGTAGCCCACAATAATCCAATTAAAGCCTCTGTTTTCCAAACTTACTTCTAATGATTTAAGCACTCTTTGTTACAGGTGTTAGCTTAACTATTGTAACACTTGGTTGTGTGAAGAGATGTCCCAGGAGGGGGAAAGTGGGAGATTCTCAAAAGACAAACTTTACCTGTTTCAAAGTGTCCTACATTCGGTCTCTGGGACCAGGCTGCCGAGTGAACTTGGTGGAGGCTCAGCCTGGGAGAGGTGGCCAAGGTAAAGGGCACAGCAGCAGATTCATGTCTGCCATGTGTCCCTGTCATGGGAATGCCTCGTCTGGGGAGCAGCTGCCCTGTGAGGGGCCGTTTCCTGAGCTCTTGGGGCTGGTGTGCACGAACTGACCTTATGCTCTGCACTGAGGAGCATGGTGGATGGCCTTCTTCTTTCCCCAGGGGCGATTTATGATTTGTTACATGTGTGATTAGATGATGCAAGTCGTGTTTCTTTGTAAGATTTTCATAGATGTTTGCAAATTAGGGAAAGGTCCTTTGGCCGTGTATGAAGGGGAAAGGCTCACCGAGCGTCCATGGGCTAAGCAATTTTCTTGAATAACCCAGGCCCCCAATCCTGACCTGCTGTCTCCTAAATGTGCTGCTGACCTTGGTCAAACCACGTATGTCGTGTAGCCTGGTGGTGGCTTCCCAGAGTGGCCACAGAGGTCTGGAAATCCAATATTGTCCATATACCAGAGGTTATCAGCTGCCTGGAGACTTGACTCGTGCTAATCAGACTCCCAGGAGACTGGCATCCAAAACCCAATCTATTAACTCCTAGTGAAGAAAGGAGGCTTGCAGTCACCAAATATGGTCTGCCAACTTTGTCATTTGTTCCTGCTGTCTTAACCCTATCTTCCCAGGAGAGAGATCATTGAACCTGAGGACTTCACATGGAATAAGTCTTAAGGAATGTTCCAGGGACCTAGATTCAGTGTTCTCTCTCATGTAGAGTGCTGAATAATCACGCCAAGATACCCTCAGCTTTTGGACTCTTCTCAACTAGCTTCCCTTAAGTCTACTCCTTCCCTATCCGCGTTCCAGTGTGGTGACCCACCAGCTCTTCTGGTTCAGCTTCCATATTCCCAGGCCTTGCTTGCCCGAGACCACCTCTGCCACCCAGGGCAGACCCCATTCTTGGGTCATGTCTGAGGAAGGGTGTGTGTATATGTATGTGTGGATGTGCCAAGTGGGACAGCACAGGTACACAGCCATTACAAGGTGACTCATGATATTTCTACTCTCTTCCCTTTTTTTCTTTTAACTCTTTCTTACTATTCTACTTTCGGGGCCAATTCCCTGTAGCCCCAAGAGTGGCAGTCCCAGCCTTGAGGATACACAGATGACACCTCACGACCAGGAGACTGCTCCCTGAAAAACTTTATGCAGGAGTAGAGGAATCCCTCAAATGGTGGCCCCCTGTTTTAGAATGTTTTTGTGTCATGACTGTCCTGTCAGTGATGGATGATAGTGATTGGAGATCTCTTTTATTTCTTATGTATACTTCTCCTTTTTGCTTAAAGCTTGTATGGAATCGATGTGTGTTGTCTTACAAAGCAATCTCTTTTTTTCTTCTTTGGATAAAAGGCTCCCCAGATGATTCTTAGAATCAGTCAAGCTTGAAACCATTGCCATAGACCTGTTGTCCCAAATCCAGAGCCCTCATTCTATGGATGAGAAAGCTGAGGCTTCCTGGATGAACTGGCTGCCCCGAATCGGGAGGTGGGGGAGGTGTCCTCTTAGTGAATGTGTGTAGACCACGCCCAATACAGTCTCCCTGATCCTTGACTAGAGCCACATACTCTAAGCCCCAGGGGCCTTATTTCTGGGGTGTCTCAATAGAGCAACAATAATCTTATTCCCATATGTGCGAGGTGCCAGACCACATTTCACTCAAATACTGTCCCCAGTTCTAGCACAAAAATGTCAGTGACATCAGCCATTCTGCTGCTTCCACAGCTGACTGATGGAGGCCCCCAGAATGCCCAGGGGACCCCATCTCTTCATTAGATCTCTTCAACCTCCAATGCCTCAAATTCTCCGTCGGTAAAATGAGGTGAATTCTGTCTGCACTACCTCCTTTATAAACTTGTTGTGCAAATCAGACAAAACAATGTATGTGAAGGGCTTAGGGGGAAAAAATACAAAGCATTATATAATCTTAAGTTGACCTCATCATCACTAATATTAGATTACCCGCCCCCCCCAAAGATGCTACATTTCTGCTGAGTGGCTCCAAATAGAATTACTCCAGGTAGAATAAATACTTTATTCTCTTATAACCCAGTGAAAGGGTTACTTTGGGGGAGGGGTGATGGAGAACCAGGATTCCCATAGAAATCTATCACTTCTGAATTTCCTGGTTAAAGCCGCTTTAATGGCCCATTAGTGAATCATTTCACACCCTCTGCCCTTCAACGGCCACTTTCCAACTGTACTGGAGAGCCAGGAATTGTTTGGGGAAGCAAGTTGGTACATGTAAGTCACAGGATGTTTTTCCTGTCTGCTCAGAGGCAGGGACTGTCTTTCATGCCTCTCCTGCTGCGCTGGGTGGTGAAAATGCTTCCAGATTTGTCATTTTGAGAATGGCAAGGTTTTTGACCTTGTGTTCCAGACTAGATTAAGAACCAGACAGATTTTAGTATCTGTAAAAATGTCTGCAACTGTTCCAACAGAGAGAGATCTCTAGAATGGATTAAACTTTATTTTCTGCTCAAGAAATAACACTGCTTGAGAATGAGGGAACTCAGTGCGTGGTGATGTAACCTTAGTGACATGAAGCACCAGCGATGTCTCCATAGAGTTGCTGGAAGAAAACTTAAGGACTCGGAGAGATAAGGTATAAAGACAATGAAAATTGAAATAAGGGACGCCTGGGTGGCTCAGTCATTATGTGTCTGCCTTCGGCTCAGGTCGATCCCGAGATAGATCCTGCTTCTCCCTCTCCCACTACTCTTGCTTGTGTTCCCCTCTCTTGTCGTCTCTCTCTCTCCCTCTCTCTCTCTCTCTGTCAAATAAATAAAATATTTTTAAAAATTGAAATAAAGTGTAAGAAATTAATTCTAAGAAAGGAATATGTGAAGTAATGGCATGACATCGATGGGATGTACTTACTAGAGGACACTTCCAACTCTGAAATTATACAACCTCATTTATACATTTATTCAAATAGCCTGTGTTGAATGGATCGAACGAGTGCGTGAAAGAAGCCATTCTTAAATGGACCTTGATGCGCAGGTGGGATCTGTGCAGGCAGAGGGAATGGGAGGTCCCCTCCCGCAGAGTGACCGTCCAGAGTAGAGGCTGGGGGGTAAAGCAGGTGTTTGCGGGAGAAGTTATTCGCTAACAAGAAGAGTGGGAGTTGAGATTCACCCTGTCGACGCTTATAGATAAGTCAGATTTGGCTGCAACAGGGGATATTGAAAAGACTTCAGTAAACCAGATTGTTTAATGGTTCTACTTACTTTCATTTGCTTAGAAACCCAAATGCCAGACTCCTGAAAATAGGCATTAGAATTACTTGGAAAACTTTAGGGAGAAGAAATGTGCCTAGCCACCACCCTAGCCCTGATTTAGTATTTCAGAACCTTGGAAGCAATTAGGGGTAGTGGTAAAGGTAGAGATCCTGATTTTTCTTTTTTAAGTTCTCCAAATGCAACCAATAGTATGAGTCAGCCATGTAATTTTTAAGAATTTCATCCTCATATATGACATAAGGGTAATGTAAAATAGCTCTTAAGTACTCCCTTTCCTGGGATGCCTGGGTGGCTCAGTCAGTTAAGTGCCTGCCTGCGGCTCCGGTCATGATCTCAGGGTCCTGGGATCGAGTCCCACATAGGGCTCCCTGCTCAGCGGGAGCCTGCTTCTCCCTCTGCCTGCCACCCCTCCCCCCACTTGTGGTGTCTGTCTCTCTCTCTCTCTGACAAATAAATAAATAAAATCTTACAAAGGAAAGAAAAATATCCCCTTCCCCAATTTGTGTGATCCTAACAGAGTTTTGAGGTTGCAAGTAATAAAAACCAATTCTGGTTCATTTACGCAGAAAAGAAATTTAGTGACAGAATGTTGGATAGCTTAGAGAAGCCCATGGAAGTGTTAAGGTCTGGGCTCAAGAGAATGGGCAAGAACCAAGTGGCCAAGAACACACCCAAGGTCATGGCATAGGAACAGTCTGCTTAGGATACAACCACTGCCACCACTACGATTACAAGGCTCTTGTGACTAGCCTTTATCTGTCCCTGTGTCCTAGAGTGCCAGACAAGAGCCTCCAGTGGGCCAAATCTAAGTCATATGCCTGTGGGCTGGTTCCCGGGAGTGGAGACAGATAATAAATGTCCCTTCCCTACCACCTCTCATGTAAGCGAAGCTTCTCCAAATCCAGAGGCTGATCAGATGACAGACAGCCCCGACCATGCAGGCAAAATGAGCTAGAGAGGTTGTCTCCTCCTTCACCATCTCCTTTCCATGTGTCCACACCTTTTCCTTTCCCTGCCTTTGCTGTCCTCTTTCACTGCTTTTCCCAGATACCCCATTCTGTCTCGGGCATTGGCGTAGCTGGTAAACCACCAAGCTCAGTGTGATTGGCTTACTGCTGGGCACCTTTCTTCATGGAAGCCCTTTCGCCCAGCTCACCACCAAATACAAAACCCTGCCTACAGCTCCCCTGCCTCTGAAGGCAGCCACTCCATCACGGGGTTGTCCTAGGTACTTAAAACATTGTTGTCTTTTAAAGCCAAATAGTTTTCATCCTTTATCTTTTTCTTGTGGGGACTCTTCCTGTAAGCTGTGACAGCTTGAAGTGGTCTACCCCTTTCCTCATATAACCACTCATATATTTGTGTATAAAACCATTTTATCCCTCCTACACTCTCCCCCCTTTATCTTCTCCAGGGTAAGCCTCCTTAGTCTCTTCAGCTGCTCATCATAAGACAGGATTGCCATTTTCTAATGCTTGAACTGAATCAAACCCTCTATGCACAATCTTATTGGAAAAGGATCATTACCTCCTTTGATGTGAACGGTATACTTCTCTTAATGCCAATGTTGAAATGACTTTAGTTGCTTCTGTTATGAGATTGACTGTCCATGAAAACCCATAGATTTGGACTGAAGCTATGTGGGACTTGTTTAAAATAGCCCATAGGATCAGATTCTGACCCAGGAGCCTAGGACCACCATCCTGGCACCAGCATTTTATACAGTTAAATTCACTCAAGAGAAATTCCACATTCCTCTGTGGAAAGACTGAGAAGGTAAGTTCTAAATACTGGAAAAATGAAGAGCACAAACCAGCAAAAAGACCCAGTATTGTACACTTTACTTCTATTAAGTGGATCCTTCCTACAGAAGTAAATAAATAGCTAACGCGCTATGATGAACAGAAGATGGTATCAGAAGACAGAGTCTGGTTTCCAATTTTTTTTTTTTTTGAGAAAGAGTACACATGAATGGTGTGGGGAGGGACAGAGGGAGAGAATTTTAAGCAGAATCTGTGGTGACTGCAGAGCCTGACGTGGGGCTCTATCTCACAACAGTTGAGGGTTTGACCACAGGACCCCGGGATCTGACCTGAACCGAAGTCAGACACTTAACCAACTCAGCCACCCAGGTGCCCCTCTTCTTTACTATTATTAAGTCAAGTATATTGAGATAGAGTTTGCCTACACTGTTTAGCCTAATGATTTTTACCCAATTCCAGAAGAAAGGATTAAATGCAATATACTTAAAGTACAAAACTGAGACATTATGCTAACATCAGAACTAATGGAAGACCTTTCCAGTTGTGCCAGTCTATAAATTCTGACAAACACGAGTCATGTAAACTACAACCTCAGTTAGGAGGGAACCATTCAATGTTGACTAATTGAACGTAATAAGTAAAAAATAAAAAAATAAAGGAACCATTCCATCACCCTAGAAAGGGTCCCCCTGTGGTCAAACCTCCTCTTCACCTACAGCTTCTGGCAACCACTGATCTGATCTGTTCGCTGTCCCTGTGATTTCGCCTTTCTAGAATGTTACGTAAATGGATTCCTACAGCAGGTAGCCATTGAAGTCTTTCATTTAGCATCATGCACTTGAGATTCACACACCTTGTTACACGTATCAGTGGCCTTTCCTTTCCACCATAAGGAGTCTTCCATCATCGTGCAAGTGTGTCACAGTGGGTTTATCTGTTCACTTCTTGAATGTGTCGTCACTTCAGAGCAAGGTCTGTGTAATGTCTCAAGAAAGAGAGGTCTTGTGCCCCTTGCTTTTGGCCAAATGCAGTCTATAGAATAGAGAAATTGTTGCTCTTGCATGTGATCTCTGCTCCTCAGTCCTGCTAGATTGTTATCTTTATAATGTCTCCTGAAGCATGGAAAAAAATATGGAAAGTAGACTAGACAGAGTATGTATGTTTTCTTTTTCTTTGCCCACAAGCCTCAGTACTAGATTTTTGTCTATTTTAAATAGAGATCTTATTTCTATCTCTTATTACACTTTGAAGCCAGTTTAAACCCTTCTTATTTTTTTTTTGGTTTTTGTTTGTTTTATTTTTTTTTCTTTTTAAGGAAAAATCTGTTTCACCTTCTTTAAAGGAAAACTGTCACTTCTTTAATATTATGACTTTTTTATTGAACTGTAATTATTATATAAACAGGGATGCCAGAATTTAAAAATCTCTTTTAAAGTACTGTTTTCAGTTTAAAATTGGACGTGTTCCACTAAATGTCTATGGTAATAATTTTGAGATATCTCTGCCAGGAGATATAGTATATCATAAAAACTGCACTCTGAAATTCAGGTTAGAATGGAGAAGGGAGAGAGTGATTTGAAATAATTATGTGATGGGAACGTCTGAATTCGTAACCTCTGTATACCTTTGATTTATAATTTGGTAAAAATAACTTTTAAAGAAAACCTTCTTGGATTTCATAACCTCGATTAAAAACTTGTGGGTTGCTGATTACAGCATGGAGATTTACTTTAAAGAGTCTAAGCTGGGCTGGCTAGGGTGAGTTTATTTGCTTTTTAATGGGGGTGATCTTAACTTATTGCATCCTTAACTAAAGAACAGTTGTTCAGATTACATATCTATAACCACGGTTCTTAAACTAACCTACAGCTCTGCAGAGAGTCCTCTAAGGATACTAGATGCTGCTGACTTCCTTTCCTATCTATAACTTAATACAATTTCCATCAAAATCTGAAAAGCATTATTTTGGAACTTGACAGATGAACCTGAACTCATCTGGAAGGGGGGAAAGTGAGTGAATAGCTAAGACATTTTTGGAAAAATAAGACCAGTGAGGAAGGATGTGGGCAGAGAGCAAACTATACTTTAAACTTACAGTAATTCAAGAAGTGTGGCACAAGGATCACTAAATAGATCAGTGGAACGAAGTAAGGAATCCCAAATAGAGGATATCTAAGACCTGCATACTATGGAACTTCAGAAGGAACCTGCCTCTTGAGGGGTTGGGAAGAGTTGAATCAAGGAGCTTAACAGTGGTAAACAGACATCTCTGGAAAGTTTCCCTGTCCTCTTGCACGTTTGAAACAAGCATCTTTCTTTCTTTCTTTCTTTTAAAAATTTTTTTTATTTGCCCCAGGGGTACAGGTCTGTGAATCATCATGCTTACACCTTTCACAGCACTCACCATAGCACAAACCCTCCCCAATGTCCATAACTCATCCACCCCTATCCCTACCCTCCCACCCCCCAGTAACCCTCAGTTTGTTTTGTGAGATTAAAAGTCTCTTATGGTTTGTCTCCTTCCTGATCCCATCTTGTTTCATTATTTTTCCCTCCCTAGCCCCCATGACCCCCTGCCCTGCCTCTCAAGTTCCTCATATCAGAGAGATCATATGCTAATTGTCTTTCTCTGATTGACTTATTTCGCTTAGCATAATACCCTCTAGTTCCATCCACATTGTTGCAAATGGCAAGATCTCGTTTCTTTTGATGGCTGCATAGTATTCCATTGTATATATATATACCACATCTTTTTTATCCATTCATCTGTTGATGGACATCTAGGTTTTTTCCATAGTTTGGCTATGTGAACATTGCTGCTATAAACATTCGAGTGCATGTGACCCAGAGGATCACTACCTTTGTATTTTTAGGGTAAATACCCAGTAGTGCAATTGCTGGGTCACAGGGTAGCACTATTTTCAACTTTTTAAGGAACCTCCATACTGTTTTCCAGAGTGGCTGCACCAGCTTGCATTCCCACCAACAGTGTAGGAGGGTTCCCCTTTCTCCGCATCCTCGCCAACATCTGTCATTTCCTGACTTGTTGATTTTAGCCATTCTGACTGGTGTAAGGTGGTATCTCGCTGTGGTTTTGATTTGTATTTCTCTGATGCCGAGTGATGTTGAGCACTTTCTCATGTGTCTGTTGGCCATTTGGATGTCTTCTTTGGAGAAATGTCTGTTCATGTCTTCTGCCCATTTCTTGACTGGGTTATTTGTTTTATGGGTGTTGAGTTTGAGAAGCTCTTTATAGATTTTGGATACTAGCCCTTTATCTGATATGTCATTTGCAAATATCTTCTCCCATTCTGTCAGTTGTCTTTTGGTTTTGTTGACTGTTTCCTTTGCTGTGCAAAAGCTTTTAATCTTGATGAAGTCCCAATAGTTCATTTTTGCCCTTGCTTCCCTTGCCTTTGGTGATGTTCCTAGGAAGAAGTTGCTGCGGTTGAGGTCGAAGAGGTTGCTGCCTGTGTTCTCCTCGAGGATTTTGATGGATTCCTTTCTCACATTGAGGTCTTTCATCCACTTTGAGTCTATTTTTGTGTGTGGTGTGAGGAAATGACCCAGTTTCATTTTTCTGCATGTGGCTGTCCAGTTTTCCCAGCACCATTTGTTGAAGAGATTGTCTTTTTCCCATTGAACTTTTTTTCCTGCTTTGTCGAAGATTAGTTGACCATAGAGTTGAGGGTCCATTTCTGGGCTCTCTATTCTGTTCCACTGATCTATGTGTCTGTTTTTGTGCCAGTACCATACTGTCTTGATGATGACAGCTTTGTAATAGAGCTTGAAGTCTGGAATTGTGATGCCACCAACTTTGGTTTTCTTTTTCAACATTCCTTTAGCTATTCTGGGTCTTTTCTGGCTTCATACAAATTTTAGGATTATTTGTTCCATTTCTTTGGAAAAAATTGCTGGTATTTTGATGGGGATTGCATTAAATGTGTAGATTGCTCTAGGTAGCATAGACATTTTCACAATATTTATTCTACCCATCCATGAGCATGGAATGTTTTTCCACTTCTTTGTGTCTTCCTCAATTTCTTTCATGAGTACTTTATAGCTTTCTGAATATAGATTCTTCGCCTCTTTGGTTAGGTTTATTCCTAGGTATCTAATGGTTTGGGGTGCAATTGTAAATGGGATCAACTCTTTAATTTCTCTTTCTTCTGTTTTGTTGTTGGTATATAGAAATGCAACTGATTTCTGTGCATTGATTTTATATCCTGACACTTGACTGAATTCCTGTATGAGTGCTAGCAGTTTTGGAGTGGAGTCCTTTGGGTTTTCCACATAAAGTATCATATCATCTGCAAAGAGTGAGAGTTTGACTTCTTCCTTGCCGTTGTGGATGCGTTTTATTTCTTTTTATTGTCTGATTGCTGAGGCTAGGACTTCTAGTACTATGTTGAATAGCAGTGGTGATAGTGGACAGCCTTGCCGTGTTCCTGACTTTAGGGGAAAAGCTCTCAGTTTTTCTCCATTGAGAATGATATTCGCTGTGGGTTTTTCGTAGATGGCTTTGATGATATTGAGGTATGTACCCTCTATGCCTACACTATGAAGAGTTTTGATTAAGAAAGGGTGCTGTACTTTGTCAAATGCTTTTTCAGCATCTATTGAGAGGATCATATGGTTCTTGTTCTTTCTTTTATTAATGTCTTGTATCACATTGATTGATTTGCTAATGTTAAACCAACCTTGCAGCCCAGGGATAAATACCACTTGGTCGTGATGGATAATCCTTTTGATGTGTTGTTGGATCCTATTGGCTAGTATTTTGTTGAGGATTTTTGCATCCGTGTTCATCAAAGATATTGGTCTGTAATTCTCCTTCTTGATGGGGTCTTTGCCTGGTTTGGGGATCAAGGTAATGCTGGCCTCATAAAATGAGTTTGGAAGTTTTCCTTCCATTTCTATTTTTGGAACAGTTTCAGGAGAATAGGTATTAATTCTTACTTGAATGTTTGGTAGAATTCCCCTGGGAAGCCATCTGGCCCTGGGCTCTTGTTTGTTGGTTTGATGACTGCTTCAATCTCCTTACTGGTTATGGGTCTATTCCAGTTTTCAATTTCTTCCTGGTTCAGTTTTGGTAGTTTATATTTCTCTAAGAATGCATCCATTTCTTCCAGATTGTCAAATTTGCTGGTGTAGAGTTGCTCATAATATGTTCTTAGAATTGTTTGTATTTCTTTGGTGTTGGTTGTGATCTCTCCTCTTTCATTCATGATTTTATTAATTTGAGTCTTTTTTCTTTTGGATAAGTCTGGCCAGGGGTTTATCAATCTTATGAATTCTTTCAAAGAACCAGCTCCTAGTTTCGTTGATTTGTTCTACTGTTCTTTTGGTTCCTATTTCATTAATTTCTGCTCTGATCTTTATTATTTCTCTTCTCCTGCTAGGTGTAGGATTTCTTTGCTGTTCTTTCTCCAGCTCCTTAGGTGTAGGGATAGGTTGTATACTTGAGACCTTTCTTGTTTAACAAGCATCTTTCTAGCTAAACCCATATTCTGAGTTTGGGCAATTAACATGTGACACTCTAGAATGCCAGATTAGAAAGTAGGCTTGCTAGTGGGGCCTGCAGCAGAGCCAACTTTCTCTGAATATGTGGGGCAGAGCCCTGGGGCTGGTATCCACTTCCCTGCCATGTTCAGTTTCATCATGTGGATTTTCATTCTTGGCCTTCACCAGTGGGGATTTGTATGTGTAGTTAGTTGACTTGTCTGGATATGTAGCCCAGTGGGCTTTGATGTAGTCATTGTGAATGTTTTTCAGGTATTGTATTTGTAGGTTTCATGCTTTATATCTAAATGTCATTTAATTCTCAAAGCAACCCATATCAGATGAGGAAACTAAGGCAAAAAAGAAAAAATTACATAATCCACTGTTAGGTCCTCTAACAGGCAAGTGATGGAATCTGTATTCAAACCCAGGTCTGCCAGGCTCCAAAACCTGCATTCTCTCTAATAGGCTGCTAGGTCAAACCCAGCCCATTCCCCCAATGAACATCATATTCTCCCTGTGGTACAGGAGAATTTTGGAAGATTTTCCTGACCATAGCACAGCCTGTTCCTAAAGCAGCAGCTTTACCACCTCTTTTCCTCTATACAGAAGAAAGAAGGTGCTCTAGACCAGGAATTCAGATGGGCTCTGTGAAGCTCCATTATCCTCATTCCTAAATTTTATCGCTTATAGACGGGCGACAGCCACATCTTCCTTACCCACCTCGCAGTTTGCAGTGGTCAGATACTGGTGGTGATAGTATGACTATTACTGACTTTGGAAAGATGTAGAGTTAAACAATTAAGGTAGTATTAATGATCGTAGTGAGTGTCTGATGTGTAATCACAGTGGTTCTTTTTTTTTTAATTTTTTAAAGATTTTATTTATTTATATGACAGAGAGAGATTACAAGTACGCAGAGAGAGAGGAGGAAGCAGGCTCCCCACCGAGCAGGGAGCCTGATGCGGGCCTCGATCCCAGGACCCTGAGATCATGACCTGAGCCGAAGGCAGAGGCTTTAACCCACTGAGCCACCCAGGCGCCCAATCACAGTGGTTCTGATTGGTCTTTTATCCCTCCACTGATGCACTTTTCCTGACATAATTCTCTTGACCTTTCCTTCCACTCTCCCCTCCACAGAAGGCTGTGAGTAGCAAATCCAAACTTTATTGTACAAGGAAGGGAAAATAGTCCCATGAGAGGAAGGTATCCATTAGAAATGTCGCCATGTTTGAAAGCAGATATGACTGGGGACTCCTCTCTTCACAAGAACTTTTAGGTAGGGTCTGAACAATGCAAATGACTCGAGTCTTTAATGCCGTTAGGTAGCATGCCTGTCCATGCTTGGCTGACAAGATGGCAGTCCACTTCTAGTGCTACAAGAAAAGGAAGGAGCTGCTGTCAAGTTAAAACATGTGCTCTGATAACCTGTCCAATGCCGTAGGGGAAAGGACACAGATGAAACTGAGCCCCTTCCAAAGCTTAGGGTCCTTTAGAAACCTGTGGGAAACATGGATAATACACGTTGACATCTTTATTGGGTTTGTTTGCTTTTTAAATACCTTCTGAAGCATGTTTAGTGAGGAGAGAAGCTGACATGACAGCAGTTAATGCCTGTTGGCTCTGACCCAGGGGGAAATCACCACTCAGTGGTTTGAGCTCTCTGAAGCTCACTGGACCGCAAGACCCCACCCTCGGGCAGGAGGTCGCACATTACAAACCTGTGACTGGGAAGTTACTGAGAACTGGCAGTGGTGTTCCTGAGGTCATGTAGTTAAAGGTGATCATGGAGTCAACTTCAGTTGCCTTGCTGAAAATCAGAAAATAGAATAATTGCTTAAACATTTTCCCTCCAACATGGATTAAGAATCTCAGAGCAGATTCTGAATGGGAAAATAGTTGGTGTTCTTGTGACTCAGATAACCAGACGACCTCATCTCACAGAGATCAGCTCTAGCCACCCTAGAGGTTTTGCCCCTTGTAGGGTCTTAAATCATTTCCACTGCTTGATTACATCTTTGTTATCTTTTAAAAGTCGTGAGGGCGCCTGGGTGGCTCAGTGGGTTAAAGCCGCTGCCTTCGGCTCAGGTCATGATCCCAGGGTCCTGGGATCGAGGCCCGCATCGGGCTCTCTGCTCAGCAGGGAGCCTGCTTCCTCCTCTCTTCTCTCTCTACCTGCCTCCTTGTAATCTCTCTCTCTGTGTCAAATGAATAAATAAAAAAAATCTTTAAAAAAAAAAAGTCGTGAAAGACAAGGAGCATAGGGTCACTGATGATTCAAATTAACAAGGAATGTGACAGTGATGATTCTCCTGAAGGTGATCTTCACCAGATCTTTGGGTTCCATTCATCTGATCAAAATGCACACATAACCTCTGTCTCTTGCTCTTGCCAATGTTGCCGCTATTTATTGGACTAAAGACTATTCACGCTGCAATGTATTATGTTAGGAGAAATGATTACAAGTTGCAGCTGGAAATCTCTCTCATCTTGCCATCTAAATACCAAACATAATAATTTTTAAAATAAACTAGGACATTTTATGCAATTCAAATGCAAAAATTCTAAAGAGCCAAGAATTAACACAGCAGTTTTTCCTATTATTGATGCCACAAGTATCACATAGGTAGTTTTTCTCTGTATTTTAAAATATATATTTTAAATATTTTTAAATGATATATATTATTTAAATTCAAGTCAGTAAATTGTCTTTGTCCTTACAGATTAATCTGAAGTAAATGAAACAGTGTGCATTACTTGGCAAACAGGGAAATATACCTTGATATTTTTAAAGATTGTATTAAAAGGGGTTTTAAAGCCCTTTAGTAGCATATCTAATATATTTATTTAAAATTACTTGGTTATACAACCATGAAAAACATGATGAAATTATTTTCATCAGGTCTTAGATGTTTTATAAGATTTCATCCTATTGTGAAAGAAGTTCAAGGGTCAAAAAGTCTTGGACATGCTGAAGGGGGTGGAAGGAGGCTGTGTTCATTTCCTAGGACTGACATAAAAAAGTACCACTAATGCAATGGCTTACAATAGGACAAATGTCTTTTCTCATGGTTCTGGAGGTTAGCAGTCCAAAATCAAGTTGTCAACAGAGGTGGATCCTTCTGGAGCCTCCAAGGGAAGAAGCACCTCGTGCATCTCTCTCAGCTTCTGTCTTTGCAGGAAATCCCTGGCATTCCTGGCTTGTAGATGCATCACTCCAACCTCCACTCCTACACACCACTGCCTTCTCTGGGTGTCTGTGTGTTCTCTTCTGTCCCTTAGAAGAACACTTTCATTGGATTCAGAGTCCACCCTGGTCCACTGTGATCTCATCTGGATCCCCAAGTAACTACATGTGCAAAGACCCTATTTCCGAGTAATGTCACATTCTGAGGTTCTAGGAAGTTGTGAATTGGGGGGGTGGGGGGGT
This sequence comes from Ailurus styani, assembly GCA_002007465.1. Classification (NCBI taxonomy): domain Eukaryota; kingdom Metazoa; phylum Chordata; class Mammalia; order Carnivora; family Ailuridae; genus Ailurus; species Ailurus styani. The sequence goes on from LNAC01000007.1 coordinate 2,281,012, forward strand.
TGTAGGGAACTATTCAACCCAGAAGATTTCCACTATTACATCCCCAGTTTGAGGGGAAATTAGAAATCGTAGTCAAATTCCAACACAGGGCCTTAAACATGGTCTTAATTTCTGCCTGGACCCTCTCTCCTCAATCCAAACCCCACGCTTCAGCCCCCTCCCAACCTAGCTAACCCCAGATACTTCCTGAGGGAAACCTTGTCTGTCCACATCTATCCCCAAAGCAGGCCAGTCCCTCTTATAGAAGATTCTAAAGTAAGCTGTGCTTCTGTTGGAACATTCTTCATATAATTAATATCTTAAAATGTATAGAATATAAATCTATATTATATCTCTTTATTCTATATATCAGTATTTTATTAAATATTTACCTAGTAGCTAATAAATTTTATTAATATCTACTATTTTTATATTATTTTGTTATATAAAATTTATTTCTGTAATATAGTATAATTTATTATAAATAATAACATAATAGATTATATATGTTAATATATAGTATAATTTATTGTGGTGTAAATGTTAATAATATAACAATATAACAATATATATGTTAATATATATTGTTATGTTAATTATGTCAATAATATAACATGTAAATAATATAACATGTCAATATAATTCATAATATACTATAATAATTATAGAGTTAATCAGAAAATTGACGCATTAATTTGTAACATTAATTATAGGTTGACTGTGAAAATCTGTGAGGGCAGAAATTAACTGCCTTATCCACTGTTTTGTCTGCACTGAGCCAGCATGACTGCACTTAGAATTTTGAACCTTATTCTCTTTATATCATCTTAATTTTCAGAGAACATCTCTTCCTTAGCACAACACTGACTCCCTTCTGAGTCTGCTTAGTGAATGCCCCACGGGAGCTCCCTTTGTGGGGGTTGGGGGAGTAGTGGTATGTTTTTTCTCTTCAGCCTGCACATTCACCCATGGAAGCTAGCGAGTGATTTATGGTTGGATTTGGTGTTGTCTGAGGGGTGTCTTCATACTGTCTTGAAATCCAAGGCAGGGCATTTTGAATACAGCTTCATTCATTGGCCCTGTTGGGATTTAAGACAAGAATGAAATCTGAAAACTCACTTTTCTTTTTTGTTCTTCCTCTCAGTTACTTTTTTTCTTTTCTTTTTTCTTTCTATCCCTCACCTCTGCCCCAGGGAGAAAGAGAATTGGGACATCTCAATTTTAAAAACCAGACATTTTCTATAGACCAGGTCTGGAGACTGATCTGGAACTCAAGCCATTTGAAAGAGTCATGGAACACTACATCAAAAACTAATGATGTACTATATGGTGACTAACATAACACGATAAAAACAAATAGTAAAGTCTGTAAGAGGCCCCTTTGGACTTTGCAGTGTATTTACTTATATGTTTTGAAGTTATTTCAAAGTGAAATTGGGCCTTACAAGCTTTGTGCTTGATAATTTAAAAATCCCTCCTTTTTAGTTCTTTAAGAAACAGCAATATTGAAATTTTCCACAGATCTGCTTTGTCAAACTTAGCTTTTCATTCCCTTAAGTCATCTAGGAGATCGTGTCCTTTTGCCCAAAGCCAAAGTACCTTGTGAGAAGAGGTGATGCCAATATGTAAATCCTTTGAGGAAGTTGGACAGGGAGGCTAAACAAATCTCATGTTGATGCTGTCAGTAGACCATAAAAGCAAATTTTAAAAGACTACAGTAAGTCTCTTTAGGAGGAAATCTCTGAAGAGAGCTCAGGATATAAGGTGTTAATAACACCAGAAAAAAAAATCCCCTAGTTATTGTGAGTTGCTGTGTTCTCTGACAATATGGTGTCCTGAATCTTTCCCAGAGCCCGCGTGGAGCTCTTTTAGTATTTGGTGAATTGGGTGCCTTGACCCCTGACCTGGGACCCCTGCCGGCCTCATAAAGTTCCAATCTGTGTGAAAAGTGGCTGTGGTTTGCTCCTCACTTTGGGGAGTCAGAACAAGTTAAGATACCCCTTTATCTGTCAGAAATGTTTGTGTCTAAATGGAACAAGGCCACAGTGGAAAACTCTCATGTTTTTTTTTCCCTAGAGATTCGAGAAGGTCCTCTGGTCAATGCTTTTGTTTCTCTTGCTTCCACATTCTTCCAGATCACACTCTTCCTGGTGTGCAATTCAAGAAACAACTTTTTGGGGTGTTTGTTTTTCTAGGTGGCCCATGGCTCTGATTTTGTTTTTGGATGTTTTCCGTTTGCTCTGAGTTGGAGGGTTCCAAGTTTAGTGTGTGCCGTCTGCCAGCTATTTCCTGTTGAGAACACTTGGTAACAAAGTGAGTTCCTCAGATTCTAAGACATGCTTGTGACTCAAATACCCACACCTGTTTGCACCTCATACACAAGCAGAGGAGTTGGCTCTTCATGCTGGGAGCGTTTTCCCCCAGAGTTGAAATCATGTGTCTACAGAGACCCTCTCTAAACATTTAAAAAATATCATAATGTTCATAGTCTAATGGCATTGTAATATGTTGAAACATTTAATATTAAAAGCAAGTGGGCTTTTGAAATCCCTGCCTCACAAAAGTGAAAGAAGCCCTTTTAAAGGAGGTAGCTGAAGCAAAAGGGAGGGTTGTTGTCCAGATATCTGTGACAAATGGCAGAAAGGTACATCAGAGAGGAGTGAATGCTGAGAGAGGCAGCATCTCTCTGGCACACACACGTCCATCTGATTTCATCGTGGCTGTTGCTTGTGTCAGTGTGAGCAGCCCACATATTTTACAAAATATGAGGGGTCAGCTCGTCTCACAGCTTGGTTGGGATGGGCAACCTCCCAGGCTCCTCCCAGAGTGCTGGGGCAGTTCCAGGGCCTCTGGGACCCTCCTCAGAGTTCAGGTCAGGCCAGAGAGCTTGCAACTGCTCTGGGAGTTGGGAGGCTGACCCCAGCCAGATGGACATGGAAGCAAAACAAGAGGCCACCCTTGGTCTGTGTTTTGAAAGACATGTGTCTCTTCTTTCTCTGGCAGAGAATATGGCCTGCGGTTGGTGCTGCTTGTCTCTACTAGCCTGATCCCCCACAGCACACACACACACGCATCCTTCTCAGTGGAATGACATAGGTCCATGAGACCCTCAAAATGCCTCCCTGTGAGAGCTCTGTGTCTAAGATGCATTTGCCCTGCCTTTTCAGATCTTTAGTTTTGGAATCATTTCTGACTCTCTCCCTGTGCCTGTGAATTTGATTTTTCCAGAGACTCCTTTTCCCTGACTTGACTGTGGTTCTGTCTACTCCACTCAGACCACAGAATCAGCTTCAACCACTCTCCTCTGTGAGTTGTCCTGTCCAGGATTTCAGACTGGACAAAGTGCAGCAGACAGGTCTAACTGGCCTACCTGTGATTACCTAGCAAATTTCTGAAAGGGAAAGGAGCTGACATTGGCATTTATTATATCCCAAGCATGAAACCAGCCTGCTTAGTCCCTTATCCTCTCCAATCCTCCCCATGACGCCATAGGTCTGTGAGACAGAGGGGTTAGTCTTAGAGGTTAAGTGTCCTGCCCACAGGCCTGAGTGGAAATGCTGACACCTGAACTAAACATAATCTTGCTCCAGATACTTTATACTGGGGTGAATTTTGGTGAAGATGAGTAATGAGTAAGTGTGTAAAGAGAGTCCTAATCCAAAGGAGCTCCTTTGCAGAGGGGGCCTTTTGCCCTTTGGTTTTTCCTGCTACTGGCCAACAGGTTTAAAGAAAATCTTTGTGAATTCCATTCATCTAACTTGTCTTCTCAAGAATGCTCTGCTGGCTGCCTCTATACCCAGTTAGCTGAGTCCTACCCATCCCTAACAGACCTTTTTTGGCTACTGTTATTTTCCATCATCTCCTTTGGGGGACATATTTTGTTAATCTCATTCTGTTGCCTTCACTCACATTGAGTTCTCCAGGAAGCAGATGCTGAGTTAGAGCTAAGAGTGCAAAATGTCTGTGGGGATAACACCTGTGAAAGGAAATAGGAGGAAGCAGCACTGGACATGAGAGCCACACACCATGATGCCCACCTGACAAAGCCTGTCAGCCCAACAGGGAGTTCTAGGCCAAGCGTGCCTGGAGGAGTCCCACACTGGGTGGAAGTGGCCAGCCCCATTTCCGATATCCAGTATTGGATATCCAATGCCCATTTCCAATATCTAATACCCAATATCCAATACCCATTTCCAGATATATCTCCCCATTGTCAGTAAGCAAGAATATCCTGTCTCAAGGTCCTTCTAGCCAGACTAAGAATCAAAATGACATGAAGCAGAATAACAGGGGGAAATCAAATTTAATAGCATCCAAGGAATCCACACAGACATGAAAATGCCAAAGACAGGCACAATGAGGTATACACTTCATTCTGAACTAAGCAGAAGGAGCTAGCGGTCTAGGAGTTCAAAAGTAGGGAATGCAATTCATAGGAAGATGAAAAAGAGTGAATGTTTGGTAAACAAATGTTTTCTGGGCCACTCAGAAACAATGGGACATAGAGACTTTGATCAAACAGGCCTTGCTAGGTTCCTCCCTGTCCACCATATCTAGTTCCTAGTATAGTGTAGTTATCTATGCTGATAGCTCTCTTCCGGGAGCAGGTCATCTATCTAAATTCTTTTTAGCCAGTTGTGGGGGAGGTAAAGAGCTTTTCCTGAATCTGCAGAGTTTTAATTGTTTTTTAACTCAAAATAATCTTCACACCCAAGTTGCCCATCTTGGAGCATCCTGCCCTTGGCCCCCTACCATCTTGCTCATCATTGGCCAGGAATTGCCTGCCCCACCATGACCTTGACTTGAAAGCTGAGGTGGACTCTGATGAAGATCACAGCTGGAGGTCGTGAGCTAACAGACTTTTCACCAGCTGGACAGCAAGTCCTTACTTGAAGGGACATCTGAGTGCACTTCCGCCCAGAGATTTGCCTGCCTCTTCCTTACTCTAATCCATATCGGCCCATCACCATTTGACAACACATTATCTTGGACAAAAATCCACAGAAACAATGAGTGTGGTATTAAGACACCTCTTGCTTATGGCCTGACAGTGTGCACAGACTGCCGGCCATCAGGAGGAGCAGCTTCTCATGGAAGGAGAGGGGTCCAGCGCATAGTGCTGCTTGAGAAGCACTGGTCTGGAGGGAGGGGGATGGCTGGGCTCCAGAGTGCACCTGAAGGAGAGGCCAGCATTGGAGGGCATAGCTGGTGTTAGCCATTTTGTTTGGCCTTGGCTGGGCTGGGGGCCAAGTTGGTTCCTTAATCCTCTGATTCTAGCTAATCTAAGCAAGTATTGCCTTTGCTTTTCCAGAAATCTTGGGAACTATCTCAGCTTATACCTGAGAAATGGAATGAGAGCTGGCCACTTCCACCCACACCCCAAGAAACCACCCTACCCCTTCCAAATACTAACCTGCCTTCTGGGCTTGCCTGAAAATACCTCTTGTTCTCCCTAGGGCCCTTTTCTTGTGGGTGTAGCACATATTTTGGGTATTAACATACCACAAAAATGGAATCCGTTGTGATATTAAAGTGGGGAGAGGTTTCTCTTGGCTGTTAGAAGTTGTAACCCTGGGCGCCTGAGTGGCTCAGTGGGTTAAAGCCTCTGCTTTCAGCTCAGGACATGATCTCAGGGTCCTGGGATCAAGGCCCGCATCGGGCTCCCTGTTCGGCGGGGAGCCTGCTTCCTCCTCCTCTCTCTCTCTCTGCCTGCCTCTCTGCCTACTTGTGATCTCTCTCTCTCTCTCTGTAAAATAAATAAATAAAATCTTAAAAAAAAAAAGTTGTAACCCTTTTCCTTCATCTAAACCTAATCATAATACCCAACATCAGGATGGGGCTTTGCCGCAGTGAATCCCAAGGTCACTGGCCGTGTGTGTTTGCAATCAGATGGAAATTTGAATCCCAGCTCCACCCCTGCCAGCTCTGTGACCTTGGGCAAATTATTCTCTCTAAGCTTTGCTCCTCTCTAAAACATGACTCATAATATCAACCTTAATAGGGTTGCTTTATACTGAAATGAGGTAAAGTGCGTGTGCAGTTAACTCAGTACACAGCATGTAGTTACAACTTAATATTGGTATTCACCCCCTTGTCTATTATAACTCATGTTAGTTTGGGGAGCTTCTAATAGAAACATGCCATTAAAAACAAGTTTTACATTTTTGTAACAACGTTGATGCTTGTACATCCAATAATTTAAGGTTTCTTTAAGGCTTAACTTGCAGTTATCTTTAAAATCTCAGTAGACAAATACAGATGCCTCTGTATGTTCCTTTTCTGAACATAAACTAAGAAGCGAGGGCCACAGAGATACTCAATGATGCCATAGTTCAAATTGGTCAATATGAAGAATGCACTGATTGGAAGCCAAGATTTTTAAATTGTTCTGTCCATATCTGTAAGGACTTGGCTTATCTGTTTTTCTAGGCCAGGGTTCTGTTGATCTGACTTTCTTGTAATCGAAGTCCTCCAAACCAAGAGGAGTCCTAGAGGCTCATGCAGATAGATTAACCAGAGGGAAAATATCCAACAAACCCAGCTTCTTAGGAGCATCCCTTGCTTAGGGAAGAATGTTGCCAAACTTACAAAGCCAGTGTAAAGGAACTTCTATAGATAATGAGATCTGTCCAGCCCAGCTCTGCCTGCCAGAGAGCCTTAGAAAAGAAAAAGAAGAGAAGAAAATCAGGCTTTAAAAAAGTCTCAGCACACTGTATAGAAGAGATTCAAGAGAAGAACAGTGCGTGACATTAGCTGGAACACACCGATAGAGGTACTCATTTTGCAATTTCTTAAGTATCTCTTCTCTGCTGACTTCAAAACAGTGAAAGAAACTTGGAAAAGAAGCCCAGTATCTTGATGGAAGCTGTTTTGACATAAGTGAAACCAGCCTTGGCGTGAGGTGAGGGCAGACTCTGGCCAAGCCAATGGAACAGACCCTGGAAGGATTGAGGCAAGCTGGGGAAATTGTTTCAAGATGGAGCTGGAGCCACTTGAAAGGGGAGGGAACCGGAGGGTCCAGACGTTTCATCGGTATTTGAATGAGTGTGTGAGTAGCTTCATGTGCGTTCTGAGATGTATAGACCCCTTCTTTTAGCATCACCTTGAGGGAAGGGGAAAAGGTGGCTGCCTCTTGAATTGTGTAGTGTGAGAGTTTGAGGCTGACTGGCTGTTGTGAACTCTCAGATTCGGCTGGTTTTAGGGACGAGGGAAAGAAAGAAAGAATGTGTATTACTAATTCTCATAGCTTCCAGTGGCTTTCACCATGGAAGAACATGGAAGTGGTGGCAAGGGCAATATGGAACTGAGTCCCTGTGTCATCTTTGACACATTTCTCAGGATTTGGTGGCCCTGAAGCTAGAAAACAAATTGAACATAATCTCTAGGACATGGTCTGGCTTCAGTAATCCTTGAGCGTTGATCATAGCCTCTTTCAAGGCAAGGCCAAGGGCAACACCACACGGAGGGAAACAGGAATTGCCATAGGAAATGCACTGAGCGAGGCTGGGAAGTTGGATGTCAGGTAAGACTCAAGACAGGCAGGAGGCTTCCCTGCATTTTGTGTGTCTCAGACCTGGCCCATCTTCAGCTCTCAGGGGCACATCCTAGCAAAGACCTCTGTGGTATAAAGTGTCTTTTGCTGGCCAGGGAACAAGGGATAGGGAAGCTATGGAAGGCTCATTAGCACCAATCCAGGCAAAGGTACTACGGAAAAGACTCTGGGTCTTATAATAATCTGGTGCTAGTAATCTGGCCTGGACAAAAATAGCATGGAGAAAACTAAAAATGAAATGTTATTGATGTGAATGTGTAGTAACATGAATATATTAACACATGATACATATTATATACTACTACATTAGCATGGTATTTGGAGCTTTTGCCTAGTTACTGTTAATGAGGAAAGATTTCCTTTTCTTTTTTTTAAGATTTATGTATTATGTTAGAGTGGCAGGGGGAGGGGGAGAGGGGGAGAGAGAGAGAATCTCAAGCAGATTCCCCACTGAGCAGAGCCTGAAGTGAGGCTCAGTCCCACACCCTTGACATTGACCTGAGCAGAAATCAAGAGTTGGATGCTCAACCACCTGAGCCAACCAAGTGCCCTGGAAGGATTTCCTTTTGAAGCAGAGCTATTTTATGATAACAGTGGAACAGTGGGGAAAAGTCTAGGATACCAAATGGGGAGGAGTGCGTACTCCACTTAACTACAGTCGCATGAGAATTTTTAAAGATAGGAGAGGCCACCAGGGGTTTCCATAGTCTACACTAGAAGGAGTGGTGGGGATGACGGGAGAGTATACAAGAGGGGTTAGATGAGGTGTTAGCAGGTCCATGAGGGCTATCTCCCCAGGATAATCAGGTGTGATCTGAAGGAAAGGGGGAGAGAGAGCATCAAATGGCATGTCTACGAGAAGCAAGATTTTGTAAGGGGTAAATGGCAGAGAGAATATACAAGGAGGTAAAGACTGGTGACTGAGAACCCAGTAAAAAGGAATTGTTTTTAAGACGCAAGACACAAAAGACCCCATATTATATGATTCCATTTATATGAAATGGCCAGAAGAGGCAGCCCTATAGAAGAAGAAAGTGGTGGCTGGGCTGGGGAGGGGGCATTAACCATAATGGGTATGAGGGGTCTTAATGGGGTTTTGAAAGTGTTCTAAAACTGATTTATGGTGATGGTTGCACAACTTGGTAAATTTCCTAAAAATACTGAATTGCACATTTGAAATGGATGAATTATATGCTATGCAAAGTTGCCTCAATAGAGTCACTTTTTAAAAAAAGATTGATTATTTATTTATTTGACAGAGAGAGAGAGATCACAAGTAGGCAGAGAGGCAGGCAGAGAGAGAGGGGGAAGCAGGCTCCCCGCTGAGCAGAGAGCCCCATGTGGGGCTCAATCCCAGGACCCAGAGATCATGACTGAGCCAAAGGCAGAGGCTTAACCCACTGAGCCACCCAGGCTCCCCTAGAGTCACTTTTCTAAGAGGATTTTTTAATAGAAATTCTCATTGACCTGTCACTTTATTATGGTGCTTATTAAGTGACAGCCACCATGCTAGGGGGTAGAAATATGAAGATTTTCACAAGCAGAGGGTATTAATAAGCAATTTTTTAAAGAAGGCAAGTGACTAATAAGACTTTTGACCTCATTAGTCATCACTGACTTGCAAATTATGACATGAGGTAGGTTTTGACTATCAGGCTGGCAAAGATGAAGAAGTGACAATATTCAGGAACAAACAGTTCTCTAAGGCACTACTTCTGGGATTCTAAATTGTTACCCCTTTCAAGGGGACAGATTAAAATTACATAGGAAACCCTTGAATATGCTTTTGGCCAGCAAGAAGAACCTCGGACCCAGAAAATCTCCCCAAAGGAATTTATCTTTTGGGGTCTTAAAATACTATTAATAGTCTTGTATCTCCCAAATTTCTCTCTCCAGACTAGTCCTCTGCTCCAAAATAAAGATTTAGATATCATCTCAAGCTCAACATGTCCAGAACATCACTCCAGCATGGCTCTCTGCATTCAGAATCGGTCAGAGAGCCCCCCCCCCCGCCAGCCCCAAAGGCTGCTCTGCCAGCTCAGGTGACAGCAGCTCTACCCTTTCCGTTGCTAAAGCCAAACATTTAGACACCACACATGACCTCTCGATTTCCCTCACACCCTCTGTCAGATGCCAGAGCACAGGCTATTGACTCTGCCTTCAAAACTGATCATGAGTCTCACCATTTCTTACCATCCCCGTGGCTACTCTAACCTTGAGCTTACCTCTTGCTGGAATTTCTGAAGATGATCTTCCATCTGGTCTCCCTCCTTCTACCATTGCCTCCACTTCAGTCTATTCTCAACACCGAAACAAAGGGGATCATTTTAAAACATAGTACCTATCACCTTACCCCACTGCTCAAACTAAACAGCTTCCCATTTCACATGCAAGTCTTTAGAGCAGCTCATACAGCCTTCCCTAGACCAGTCCCTGCTACCTTATCGCCCATTGCTCTCCTTCTCCCTCACCCCTTGCCCCAAACACTCCTATTCCTCAAACACAGTGGGCGAGCTTCCAATTTACCACTATTGCCCTGGCTCTTGCCTCTGTCTGGAACACTCTTCTCCCAAGCAGTGGCTTGGCCAACTCTTTCATCTTCTTCAAGTCTTTGCTCAGTGTGTTCTCGGCAATGGGGCCATCTCAGGCACAGCATTTAAAATTTCAACCTGGCTCTTCCAGCTCCTGGCATGCTTCATCCTCTTTATCCTGTTCAGCGTTTTCTGTTTTCCAGAACACGTCTCACCTTCTCACGTATGATATAGTTGGATGCTTTAACAGATCTATTGTTTATTGTCTATGTGCCCTACTAGGTAGTAAGCTCCACAAAGACAAGCAGCGTTTGGTTCACTACCGGACCCCTAAATGTCTCAAGTGCTTGGCATATAATAGGTACTCAGTAACTATTTGTCGAATGAATGAATGAATTTATAATGAGCAAATAGTGATTTTATAAACAAGAACAGTTTCGTGTCATAAAAGAGAAAAGTGGTGAATTCCCATGCACATTTTCTGAGCTCATCACTCCGCTCATGAGGTGAGACTGATCATTCATGCGCAGCCAAGTCTGACTTTTCCAGCACTCCTTCTGCCCTGCCCCTCGCCCCGGGAAAATGTGACTGTCATCGGGATGACTTAACCAAGCTATGTGGCTGGGGTTCTGATTTGATTCTGTAGAGGCTGCAAGCTGATCTCATATAGTTATAAGAAACCCTGATTCATTCACAGTGATTTAATAAAGAAATGCAATCAGGTGCAAAGAAAAGCCTGGAAGTTCTCTTTTAAGGGCCAGTATCTCTGTAGTATGTTTTATTAGGTACATTCTCATCACTGATTAGGCGTTTTCTACTTAATTTAGCTTCTGAGTTTCTGTTTTCAACAAGGTAGATGGTGGCTTTAAAAAAAACTTTCATTGATTTGTGCAGAAATAAGATACATGAAAACCTTTGAGGAGAACTGAAACTTCTTGTAAACCTATTCCTATATGTTGGAAAGGACTACAGCTCTGTTTTCTTGCTGTAAAGCTATACTGGACTCGAAAATGTGTAGTGCATCCTAGCATAGAAGTTCTTTAAATCATGCTTGTTAGTTTGAGATGTGAGTTTCTAAGGCAAGTATGAAAATCAATGATACCTTATTGCTGGGAAATCAAAGCAACTTTTTCCATGATTTAGCTGCTTTTTATCTGGTGTTTTTCTGCTGTGTCTCCACCACCCCATCCCTTTACATCCAGAAGCTCTTATCAGGAAACAGAAAGAGAACCAGCTCTGCTTCCACACAAAAGTGGCTATTGTAGCCAGGAGTTGCAGGAAATGGAATTCAAATAGGGAAAGGGCAGAAAGAGTCCACTTAACACTGCTGAACACAAATGTGGCTTCTGCCTTTGAGGCGATGCACTGAATTTAATCAGTGTTTGTAGAATCAGAGAGTAGAACTCCTACTTTCTTTCTTACTCCTCTTTCTATATTTCACCTCTGTCTGCTATGCCTTCAAAAAAGATGCAGTATTGGTTTGTTTAAGATGCACAGTTATTTTTACTTCTTAGTCGCTGGTGTCAAGAAAAATGTATCATTAAGCTCCTTCTATATGTTCGAAGTTGGGAAGCAGGACCAATTATAAACCGAGTTACTCTGCGTATTATCCTGCTATATATAAGCCAAGAACTGTGATTTTACTCTCCTAGTAAGCTAACCAAGTTGGCCTGCCACAGTTTCATAAATGCGGGCAGAAAGCACGAGATTCTCGGATCAAAGATGAAAGATAGTTTATTATTCATAGAAACAGCAGTAGCCAGATTATCAGCATCTTTGCCCCGATTCCCTCAGGGCAACATGGATCTCTGTCCTGGTGGGTAGATGGGCATGATTTAAATTTTACTGCTAAGCTATGTGGTGGTGGCAAGTTTTGGTAACTGATAATTTGGATTGGGTTCGAATGGCTAATGTTCTATCATAATATTCAGGAAAAATTCTTGAATAAATATTTACCCTATTCTTCACTATCAACTTGTGTTTCCCATTCCAAATTGTATGATAAAAAACAATCGAATACAGATTTTGTAATAAGAGAACAGATTCCTGTGTTCATACTCTCTGTTCTTGACTCCAGATGAGGGAGAAGAGGAAGGAGTCGCTGACCCCCAGGTATTTATGCTGGATAAGGAGGTGAGAATCAGCAAAACTGGGCTGCACCAGTCACCTCCCTCATGCAGCATTTGGAATACGGTGTTCTAGTCACTTATGCCCTAAGCCTCGACTCTGGTCTATTTTCCATGCCTTACTGGTGCCTGAACCCCATCTTCCTCCATCTAATCAGGGCTGATCAGAAAGTCAGAAGTGGCTGTGTGAGAACAGAGGGATAGCAGCCACTCTTAGCACAGTATACAGCCCCAAACTTCTGACTGCGGAGTCCCCCAAAGAAGGTTTGGCTCATTCCAGGGAGGGTTGTGGAATCGGGGAGAAGCAAGCCCAAAATTCCAAGTAGCTGGGAGGCAGCACCTGAGAGAGAGACTGCTCTTGGGGAATCTGATTCTCCAGGAAATGTTTCTCAACCTCCCACCCCCTCTTACGGAGCTGTCCGAACTTGCCTCCCTCTGTTTCCCCGCCAAGACTTCACTGGGAAATTAATCTGTATATATTTAACTCTTCCTTTCAACCCATTCTCCTCTGGGAACCTACAGATTTTATAACCTTAGACAGCCCTCTGGGTTAATTAGGCTTAGCAGGTTTTCAAAGGACCACAAACAGCTTCCCCCCCTTGCTTCTTAAGGGAGAGGCAGTCATGGACAAGAACAACTGCTCTCCGTTCATCCTGTGTGTTAGACAGAGTGGCTATCAGCAACTGGTTCCATTCTGTAAAACTCATAACCGGTCATAGGAACTCATCTAGAAATGTCTTGCAGTCAGTGTTTGTTCTCCTGTTGTCTATACGGGGGACCAGACTTACTCAGAGGAAGTAAGAATGTCTAAGAATATCTGCTTTGCAGAAAAGTCTGAGTTCTAGAGTTCTTTTATGTTGTCTGAGTTACACAGTGTTTTCATGGCATTGTGGTACAGGCCAATGCCCAGGGGTGGCGATCCGAGTTACTCTGAATTACACATACATAGACACCAATGGTTCTGCCTGGCAACACCCCTCTGTGGGTTCACATTGTATACCACGCATCAGTAATTGACGGCCAAATGCTCAAGAGGATTTTCAAAGGCATCTGGAGATTGGTTCTTTGGAGGACGTTGGCAAAACAGTCTAGAATATCAAAATTGCTCAGCTGCCTCAAGCCTTCTTTTGATAGAATTGGGGCATGGGTAAATAATGTGTGTCATTAGCCTTCCAACACCTATCTGTCTTTGCTTCTCTCTTATCTCTGGCCTGCCTATCCTTGTTCTTTAAACTCCAGGCAGCTTTATCCCTCTTGCTTTTCCTAGCACCCAACCTCCCCTGTGACCCTTCCTAGGCCTCCCACACCTGGAGAGCCCAGATTCCAGAATTATGATAGAGCATCAGGAAACAGGAGGTGCTCAAAACAGTTTTTTGTTTTGTTTTGTTAAAGCACAGTTTGAGAGGAAAGGGAGGTGGGAAGAGATTTAGTCACAAAAGATGCTTGCAAAGACCAAGTGAAGTGAGGAACCTCAACACATATCATAAGGAGGGTTCTAGGCTGGAATTTGGAACTCCATTTCTGAATATGCTCCTCTTTCCTCATTTATCTTAAGACCATCCTGGGAGGGTCAAAATCAAATAAATTTTAATCGAATTGGATTAATAACTTTACATGCCAGTGGACAGTTTCAAATTTGGGGAAGAAACCAAAAATATAATTACACGATAGAGAAGCTTCCAAAAGGTTAATTTTACCTGTTGTTGTTGTTGAAGAACCTATTTTTCTGGACCAGGATTGTATTCCATTTCTTCTTTCTCAAAGACTGACTTGGAAGTTTAAAGATTCTAATGGTGGATAGGAATTCTTTTGAATAAAAACAGATTTGTACGTATGAATTAGCTAGGAAAGTGCTGGAAAAGTTAGGTAAGTCATTTCGGTACAGATGGATAGGGAATGTGGAGGCATTACATTTAAGGTGATTGAAAGAACTACAGGAAAACAACCCCCTGCCTAAAAGTCTTCTCACCAAATTGCTGTGATATCCGTAGTTCATTCATTACACTTTGCCTTCAGGATAACTTTAGAAGTTTCAGTGTCCAGGAAGGAATAAAATAACCAGTCATACAGTTCCCTGAAGGTGTCAGAGCCTTATTTATTGCTAGGAAGTCTGGAGACGGTGGGGAGTTGGTACGAAACTAAAGATAAACTCCTCTTGCTTTGTAAATCTGTTGAGCATGGGCCCTGCAGAAAGGATAAAATAATCTCAGTCACAAGGCCCTTGGAGCTTCCATGAGAGTAGAAATATCCAAGATGCTATACTCTGAGTCAATGGGCCTGCCTTTTCGGCACTGAAAAAAAGGTCTCTGCTCAGAACCCATAAAATTGTTCAGAGTTCTAATGCAAAAGATAGAATCCCCAAAGCAATTGTAAAGGAATTGCTCTCCAGGTAAGATCTTTTTCAGATTGATGGTAAATGTCCAGGAGACCTAGGACAACTTGGACATAAAAGGAATGTTTGTTTCCAGGGTTCTGTTTTGACCTTGGCACTGGGTCAGTACCTTCAGGATGGCCTGCTACTTTAAGCCCCAGAAGTCTTCCCAAGAAACTAGCATGCACAGTTGTTAAACTGTAAAAGCAACTTGGAAATGACCCATTTTAACACAGATGTTACAGATGAGGACCCTAGCGTGATTGAAACATCACAACTGCACAGTGCACATAGGGTTTGGAAAGCAGGAGGGCTTGGGTTGACCACTTGGCAGTTCTGTGAACCTGGGCACATAATTAAATATTTCTGAGCCTCAGTTTCTTCTTCTGTAAAGAAAGTTCTTAAGGAGCACCAACTCAAAGAAGTAACTCAAAACTTGGCCAGAATTATTATATTCGCTACTGTTTTTTAATTGAGACATGATTCCCATCAGGTAAAATTCACTATTTTAAGGTGTACAATTTAGTGAGTATATTCACGATGCTGTGTGACCATCACCACTATCTAATTCCAGAACATTTCCAACACCCCTAAAAAATCCTGTACCTGTGAGCAGCCCCAGTTCTCCCTTTGTCCTAGCTCCTGGCAACCATTGACCCACGTCCTGTCTCTGTGGGTTTGCCTGTTCTGGACATGTCCTATAAATGACATGGCCTTTTGTGACATACAGCCTTTTGTGGTCTGGCATCTTTAAACCTAGCATCACGTTTTCAAGCTTCACTTAAGTTATAGCATATAATTCACTCTTTTTATTGCTAAATAATATTCCATTATAGGGATAGACTACATTTTGTCTATCCATTAGCAGCTTGATGGAAATTTGGTATAATCATCATAGTTTTACGTGGTTAGGCCAAAGCCAGAATGTCAACTTGGGTGTCTGATTCTCTCCCTGGTCCTGCTTTTACTACCCTACACTGTTTTTCATAACACCTGGCATATGTGTTACATTAAAAGTAGTGATTTGCTCAAAGAAACCCTTACAACCTGGCTAATAACTACTCTTAAAAGATTTTATACCTTTGCAGAAATTTTTCCAGGGTGGGGAAAAAAATACACAGCTCAAGAAAATGAAATCTAAACATTGTAGAAAAATTGTGCTGAGAACCAAGTTTAATTTTCATTTGCTAGACTCTTTTGTTTGCTAGACAGCTTTTACCTGTTCATCTCACTGTATATTACACAGAACGACCTGAGGTCTGTGTGATACCTTTTATCTACCTGGCTTTTATGTGTAAGTTCATTAGCACGGTTTATAGCCCAGGATCAAAGAAAGTTTTTATTGACTTTGGTGGTGGTTTGACCCATCTGTCTTGTTCACTCTACTCCATGGTAAAAATTCAGAATAATTCTCTTCTTCAGTGAGACTGGCACTGTCATCGCACTAACCTGACCATTAGGTATGGGTGATACCTGGCTTTGACCCAAAATTTAGTACATTTCAAACACAGCTGGTCACCTCTCCTTATAACCTGGCTCCTTCTTGCATACTGACTGCCTCAGCTCTCAGGTCTGAGCTTCAGGCCTGGAGAGAGAGCAGCTAGCTTGCTATGCTTGAAAAAGTTCTCTGCTTTTCACTTATTGAGAACATAGGCAGCAAAGCCCCATACCTTCTCTTTGTGGGCACATGAAGACCGGAAGCAGGTCCAACTCCCTAAGGGTTTGGTTGTCGACATTCTTTGCTTGTGACCCCGTGATGTGTAGAATGTGACAACATTCCATGGTGAAGGCATTTCCCTGGGTTCATCTGGGGTTTGTGCTTCCTTATCTTGGGTGGCATGAGTGGAGGGTCTAGCCCAGCCTGGTTTCCTGCCTTTGAGGAAGTGTGGGGTTGTTTTTCTTTTTTGTTTTTTTTTGCTAAAGCTTTAATGGTCCTGAACACCACTAATTACTTATCTCGATGGACGTTCTATTTATGGTTATTCCTTAAGATCTGGAGCAGTTATTGTGTGTCAGGCTTCACATGCATCATCTCATTTATATTATTTCCTGCTTCTGAGTGTTTGGCACTCCTCAAATACATGAAACGCAACCAAGCCTGGCATGTGTGCTTTGAGCTAAGCGTCCCTCTTCCCTCTCACTTTTCCTGGTTGACACAGTTTCCAACAGGCTTCTTTGTCCCAGTCACCCCACGTCTGCATGTTTTTCATTATATTGGGGTTCCTCTTAATGCAATACCCTGACTGAAAATGACACTCCTTGTGTGCCAGGAACAACCCAAACTAGAACCATTATCAGGAAGTGAACTTGATGTTCATTTAACGCAGCATACACTTGCCGGCGCTGATTTACCAGGTGCATCTTGATACCAGCCAGCACCCTCCCCCCACCCCCCGCCCCGCTCTTTTCTCACGTTAATGCTGTGAGGCAGAGGGTCTTCTTGTGCAGTTGATATTTTGATCCTAAGAGCAGAACCTTACATTGCTCCTCAGTCTATTTCAGCTATTCTTTACCCTGGGGACTTGCAGATTATGGCAAAACCACATGAATGGAGGAGTGCCTAGCTGTCTCAGTCCATAGAGCCTGTGACTCTTGATATTGGGGTCATGAGTTCAAGCCCCACATGGGGCAGGGTTCACTTAAAAAAATTTTTTTTATAAACTGTGTGAATGCAAGGCTTGCATTATTCTGATGCAAGACATCATTGAGGAAATGGAGAATTATTGCTTTTTTTAATCCTTTGTTAAGATTGGCTCTGTGACTAGAAAAATCCATTTCTAACTACCTACCTTAGGGTATTTTCTTTAATAATGTCTAGTTCATGGGAGTTTTGGTTTGTTTGGGGGGTTCTTTTTAGCATCGGCAATTATGTAGATTAAAAGAATGGCGTATTGAGCCTCTGTAGAAAGTTTAGTACCTCAGTTGCCTGGGCAGGTTGTTAATCACACAGGTTCCATGTGGGCTGCTGAGTATGTCAACCCGATGCACTGGTCAAGAAGGCTGTTCTGGGGGATTTAACAGGCACGTCTGTGTTTGTTGCAGTTACCTGGCTGAGCAGTGCTGGAATGGCGGCTTCATCTACCTGATCATGCTGCGCCGCTTCAAGCACAAAGTCCACTCTCCTTACAATGGCAGCAGTAGCAACAGCTCTGAACCAGGAGAGACACCGACCTTGGAGCTGGGTGACCAAACTGTGAAAAAGGGGAAACGAGCAAGAAAGTTTGGGGTCATTTCCAGGCCTTCTCCCCAGAAGGCCACTGAAGAACCCAAGAGTGGTCCTGGCTGTGAGTTGGACAATGACCCCGTCTCTGAGCTGGACAATGGCCCAGACCCTGAGCTTGGAAATGGTCACGCTTTTGAGCTAGAAAATGGCCCAGAATCTCTCAAGGAGCTGGCCGGATCCCATCTAGACAGTTCAGAAGCAGACAGAGGGACAGAGCATAGCATTCCAAAGACAGATGCTTCTCTACCCACAAGCAATGACAAACGCCGCTTCTCAAAATCTGGGAAGACAGACTTCCAATCGAGTGACTGCCTGGCACGGGTAAGCTTTGCTTTGATTATAGAACCTGAATTTTAAAAGAAATACTGTTGAAGTTGCTTTTAAGGCTTAGAAAATACATCTAAGAGGCCTTGTATTTAGAAGCCAACACACTTATTATGATAAATGGTCAGAGGACATAACAATAACAAAAAAAAAAATCCAAGTCATTTTGTCCTACTTAAATAAAGAGCTAGTTGAGTGATGCTAAGTGGAAAATTCAAGCCTTCTGTGGTATAATTTGAGTCATATGAGGCCCAGATAAAGTACTTGAACTGCATCATTATTTATCACTACCGTCCCCAGTGGAATTGCCACAGCAAGGCCAAGAATTCCTGGTGGCAGCTGATAGCGTGAACATTCAAGCCTCAGTATTACACAGGAAGGATGCTCACCATGCAGAGAAGCATCTGCTTTTCTTTTTAACACTTCAAACCCAGTGACGTTTTTATGGGTTCACATTATTAAACTGCTGAATTCCAGTGAAGTTGGGAAATTTCACAGAAATCTCTGATACTGGGGTATCCAGCTGTGATGGTCAGGGTTGGTCTTCCCTAAAGGCAAAGCAGATGTGGTATACTCTGAATGGTAATGGGTACACTTCTAGCCCCAAATCCTCTCCTTCATTATAACCAACATTCTCTCCTGAAATGATATTTCTCTAGGGTAAACATGTTCCTTCCAAGAATCCTCTTGGCAGACACTCTTGTGGGTTCCTAATGAAGCAGTTACTTACTATGTGGTTTCTGATTGGTTTCCTCTCTGAGTCCCTCCAGGAGACAACACCCTTTCGGGATGCAAGAGAAAGTTGGAAAGATAGAAAAATGGGCACAGAAGTATCAAGTTGAGCTTTGCATGCTGCTGAAATGGTGCCGTGGCAGTGAATAGAATTTCTAGTAAGGCTATTTCATGCATATTTCTGCAATCACAACTAATCGGTTTAATGGGAGGAGAGGAATTAAAATAACCCCTCTCTCAGGGGACCATGTTCCTTCATCTGAGGTTCTCAGTGATCTTCATAAAGCCTTACCCAGAGGAGGCATGATATGTAGATGGAATGTGTAAATGGAGAAGAAAAAAGTAATGTCTCCATCAGTGATTTTCTACACACTTTATGGTCCCCCTCAAAAAAGAATTAAGGGCAATAAAAAGATTATAATGTGTTTCTTATTGGTAATACTCTACTTGGATATGACTGTTTCTTCTAATGATTAAAATATGAATACACAGAAAGCCTAGAGTAAGTTAGGGAGCGTTGGTTCTCTTAATCATTTTAAAGGTTTAAGTTACCAAAAGAGATTTAATCTCATATATACTCCAAAGAACAGGCTTGCATTTGGAAATAATTTGGAAATGACTTTAAAAGGAAAAAAGAAGCAGTTAAGAGGCTACTATTCTCTGCTCATCTTAACTAAAGGCAGTAACATAAAATTGAATTTCCGGGTTAGACTATCAGAAGGCTACACATAGAGTTTCTTTGCCTGGTTTTTGCATTCAAGGTCAAATGTCCAAGAAGATATAAGTGAAATGGTGATTTAAAAAGAAAAAAAAGAAAGAAAACTAGATCTCGTGCCTTTGGGACATTTTTTTAAAGCCACGTCCCAAAAGAAAGAAGAGCCCTGCCACCTGGAATTTGCATTTTTCAGAACTGTTCATAATCTGTAGACTGAGTATTGACCCTGGGTTACACTTTCCATCTTAGAAAGTCAGCGTGGGCTGCATATCCTTCAGGCATGAAGACATCTTAGCACCCTTTTCAGCCCCAGAAGCATCATCGTTTGGTGCAAGTACTCAGGATTGATTGAGTTGGCAAGAAGTAGGTCTTCACAGCTTCCCCCACATCCAGGGGGCACCCAAACTGGAACCAGTAGACCATCACGGAAGGTCCTATAGGTTCTTGGGCTGAGGAGATTTTTTTTTTTTAATTTTTTATTTTTCCTCCGGGATGAGCCCAAGGTCATGCTAAAATGGAATTTCCAGAAAAACAAAAATTAGGTATTTACTTCTTAAGCCCTTGGGGCAAAAAATTCCATTCCATTTGAATAATGGGAGATTAAACATGTCAGCATTGTTCCGTTTCTGCTTTATTAATGATTTAATATATCTACAAAGACTTAATAAATTACAGAAAAGGCTTATAATCATTCAGCCCATTTTTATTTGTCAGATGCTTCTTTTTCATAGACTGTTATTTGTTACATGAAAATAAATCTTCAGTCTTTGTTTTCATATCCTCTTTCCCTTTAACAGAACTATAGGAAACATGTTTCCTCTAATAAATATCTTCTTTTTAAAAAACCATATGTTTCTATAAAATATTAACACATAATAATACATATGCAACCAGATTAATCTTTTAAACTACAAACGTTGGGCCCATTGTCTAAAACATAATCTCCTAGGACATAGATAAGCAATTTTAGAACTGAGGTCAGAGTTCCTTACTCCCTGTCTAGTGAAGACCATTACTCATCCAAGGGGAAAGTTCCTGCAAGCCTATTTACTACAGATGTGTATTTTTGTCATGCAGCACGGTGAAAAATACAGCTTAGTCACGTAACAGTGAAAAAAAGAATCCTACCGTTTGCCAGCCAGGCAAATTTATTCATAGCTGGTGTGTGTGTCTATGGGTCCATTTGTGGTCTCTCCCTAACACTCGTCATTCACCCTGTACAGTATCAGAACTCTTCCCTAGGCCCGCAGCAGAGACCTCAGGAAGGCTTTGTCGTTCAGTGCAAGTGGTCTGCAGAGACCTCAGGAAGGCTGCCCCAGGTCTGAATCTGCAGGAAAAGGAAACTCAGGAGAGTCACACCCAGGACATCTCCTGGGTCCTCTCTGATGTTTGCATCAAGCAGAAACAGCGTGAGGACGGTCCTGTTCTAGTAAGCCCCTCCATAGTCACTGGATGAACTTCTATCCTTTTATGTGGTAATGTCTCTCCTCTGTCCATGTCTGCTCCTTCACCCCTCTCCTGCGCCCCCCACCCCGAACTTTCTACCACCTGCCTGCGGTACGTCTCCATCTGGGGTATTTCACATCATGCCTAAAACTTGATGCATGACTTTCCCACACCACCAAGCCAGCTCCAATATTCCAGGTCCCATCACCCATAACGTTGCCCAAGCCAGAAACCTGAGATTCCAGCTAGCAGTCACTCACCTGGTTTGTCTAGAACTTTCCCTGGTTTTGTACTGACAATTCCACATCCTGGGAAATGCCTTCATCCCAGCAAACTGGGACAGTTGGCATCCTGGAGTGAACTGAAATGCTGCCCTCTTCCTTCCACGCTGTCCAGCTGATCACCAAGTCCTGTCAACCCCGGCTCCCTAGGGATCTCCCTGCACATCCCGCTCCTCTCTCCCACTCCCTTAGCTTTCTGTCTGGGCCAAGCTGCTTTCATTTCCCAAGTGGGTGGTCGTAATATTCTGCTACCCATCCCACTGCCCGCTGTCATCCCATCATCCGCCATCCCCACAGCAACCAGAGAGACCTTTCTAAAGAGAGTGCTTCGGGGCGCCTGGGTGGCTCAGTGGGTTAAGCCTCTGCCTTCGGCTCAGGTCATGATCTCAGGCTCCTGGGATCGAGCCTCGCATTGGGCTCTCTGCTCAGCAGAGAGCCTGCTTCCCCCTCTCCCTCTGCCTGCCTCTCTGCCTACTTGTGATCTCTCTCTCTAATAAATAGAATATTTAATATTTAATAATTAAATAGAAATTTTAAAAAACCTTTAAAGAGAGCACATCAACCCTGCGTGTGTGTGCTCACACACGCTGCAGCGTAAGTCCTTTGGGTGGGTCCACTTTATCTTCAGGGTAATACCCGAACTCCTTAGCTTGGTGAAGCATAGGAGGTCTTTCACTGTCTGATCCCTACTTTTTGCCTTCATCTCTCCCTGCTTTCTTCCTGCCCTGCTTGGGCTGAATTAGCCACAGTTTTTTCCAAAAGGCTATGTTCACTGTCTCCTCTGAGCCTTTGCAGATGCTGCTGTTTCTGTCCTGTTTCTCCTCCCCTCCCCCAATGCCGGTTATCTTCTTCCATTTCTGGGAGACGAAACTCCATGACACACTCCTCTAGGAGGCTTCCGTGACCCTTCTGCCATCTGTCCACATCTCCTCTTTGGGCTCCTGCAGTGCCCCTTCTCAGTCTTCATCAATGCACGAATCCCACATATTCCCATTACCATGTGGCTTGTTGTGTCCCCAGTAGACTTGAAGGGCAAGGACCTTATTTGTCTTTGTGTCCTGGCTCACTGCCTTGCACCTGTAGGCGCTCTGCAGATGTTTATTAATGAAGGCACCCGGGAGCTCCAGGTCTGAGAGATGGGACACCAGGTTCTAGCCCTAGTTCTTCCTTCCCCAGTCTGTGGCCATCAGGCTGCCAGGTTCTTCCTCTAAGCTTCCATCTCCTCACCTATAAACTGAACATTTTGGTCTGATGACTCAAGAACCTCAGCTCTGACATTGATCACATGACCTTTCATTCCTTATTGATCATTGTAAATAAGAAGGGACAAGGAAAACAGTCTCAGAATCTGAGTTTTCAACTAGAGCCAGATGATTTACTGCAGTAAAATTCTAGTTGGATGATGTTTCTTCTCACATTTGGAGAAAAGATGCTATTGTGAAATATTATTTTTGGTTCCAGCAGAAGATGAGGTCATTTAAATGCTGCTGAGACAGCTCCCTTTAATGTACCACCTCTGTTTTGTAAATAAATCCCCCCCCTTTCTTTTTGCCTCTGTGAAGAGATGCATGTGTGAGCATCACATAGTAATTGGCGTTTTATAGGAAAGGGTAGCACTTCGACGACATTAATACAAAAGTCCATAGCATCCAATTTTGCGTGGTTTGGCTTTTTCTCAACAGGCTGACAGAGTCTCATTGCCCTTTAAGCCAATGTAAAAGGAAGCAAAGACTTGAGCCATCTGTCTAGACAGGATCTGTTTCAGAACTCAGTCGTCTCTACAACTGGATTGGGTGTTCACACGCTAAACATTGGCAAACATGCAGGTTTCCCATCTGGGCGAGCCTCTTAATGTCACTCTCAATAACTTCTGAAAAACCATAAGATTAGTGTAGAAACATCCTATATTTGTTAATTCTGGGGCATTTATGCAATATTGTTATATGCTACGCGCTGTTCTAGTTGCTGGAGAACCTGTTGATAAATGAGAGACAGGGTTCTGTCCCGTGGCACTTATCACAGATAAGGGGCCACGAGAAATAACCAAGCAAATAGCTGAATCTAAATGTTAGATGGTGACAACAGGAACTATAAATGAACTAAAGCAGTTAAGTGAAAGATGCCTGGGTAGCGCCCTGGTGGGGAGTTAGCTGAAATTTGTACCAGTGAAGACCTCATGAAAGAGGCAATGTTTGAGTTGAAGCCTGAGTGTCGGAAAAGGGCAGCTCTGCAAAATCTGGGGGCAGAATATTTCCAGGGAGGAGCCAGCCCATGCAGCTGTCCTAGGCAGGAGTGATGGAGTATTCCAGAGGCAGAAAGACCGAAGCACAGTGAGTGATGGGCAGGGCACGGGGAGGTGGTTTGGGAACATGGGCAGGACTAGATGGAGAGATTTGGGTATGCCATCTCAAAGATTCAGACCTCAGTCCGAGTCTAGTAGGAGCTGTTGGAAGGTTTAAGCTGTGTGTATCATGATGTTTATTTTTTAAAAGTTCACCCTAGAGGGACACCTGGATGGGTCAGTCAGTTAAGCAGTGAACTCTTGATTTCAGCTCAGGTCATGATCTCTGGGTCCTGGGATCAAGCCCCATGTAGGGCTCCATGCTCAGCGGGAAGTCTGCTTGAGGATTCTCTCTCTCTCTCTCTCTCTCTCTCTCTCTCTCTCTGCCTCTGCTTATGTTTTCTTTCTCCCTCTGAGATAAATAAATCTTAAAAAAAAAAAGTTCATTCTAGAGGTATAGTGGAGAATAGGAGATTGGGGGGGGGCAAAAAATAAAAAGGGAGACCAGATTGGAAACTATTGTGATAACCCAAGCTAGAGATACTGATGGTCTTGACAGCGGTGGTGGCAGGGAGGAGCAGAAGTAGATGGATGTGGGTGTGTTTTGCAAGTAGAACCCACAGATCTTGCTTATTGTTTGGGCATAGGAAATAGAAGGGGGGGGAATCAAGGATAACTTGTGAGTTTTTAGTTTGCATATCCTCTTTAGCTTAAGCAGATGATGGTGCCTTTCCCGTGGAGGTGGGAAAGCCAGGAGTGAGAGGGAGGCAGAGTCCTGTTGTGACCAAACTGAAGTGTGTATTAGATACCCAGGTGGAAATGTAAGGAGGCAGTTGGAAATATACTTAATATTATCATATTTAAGTTGGCCGGTTGGTTTTCTGCCAGTGCCAGCTTTAGCCTCATAAACTTCAGATGCTGATTTGATTTGAAACTGAGCACTGATTTTAGCTGCGGACAGCTAGATTTAATACTGACAGTTGGACAATTGAAACTGATAACATCTGCCTCTTTCTTCCTGTTTGTGCCTTCCTTTGTGTACCTCTGAACTCCTCATTAGATGATCAAGAAATTCCAGAGCAGGGAAAATTGCATGGACTTCTTTGAACTCCCCACTTATAGTTCCCACTTTCAATTATGGAGGAAAAAACTCATGTTATTGGATAAAAGTGAACAAGAAGACTTGCTTCTTGACTAGCATACTTGGGGCCGTATTACAGATTGGTCATCCCTGCCCTCTGGAGCCTTTTTTGTTAGATCTGTGTTTTATTTTGCATTTAACTATTTGTGTGTGTATTGGTATGAAGGGGGCATGTGAGTGCTCCTAATGAAAATTGTCTTTACCTCTTTTATCAGGAGTATATATTAGGTCATTATTCTTTCTCCATGATCATAATTTTGCATGTTCCTTGCCACAAGTTCTATTTCTAAAAGCATTTAAAAATGAGAAAGGACTGTATATCTAGTATTGTCATACCCTCTGTGACCCATATGTAACGTGTTCTCTTTAACAAAAAGATGGTAAGACGGGAGAAATGATGGTGCAGCTAGTAATGGGATGGACAGGTTTTTACTAATTTGGGCAAAAACCAAATGGATTTACTTATTTCTGGACTCTAATAATGTTCCCTGTTGCTTTGGGAAAAGGATTTCACAGCTTTTCTGTACTGGGCGAGGGAGAGCACTGTCCCATATCTTCAAGACCCTAGTAGCCATGGCGTATCTTCCATGGAAAAAAAACAAGTCAAGCCACCATTATGCTCTCGTTTCTTAGCTACTTTGTTAGACTGAGGGAGGCAGCCATAGGGCTGACCCATGTGCTAGTGTGGGATGTCCAACAAGCCCTGACAACAGCTAATCAGCTAATCCCTAAATTTGTTCCAGTGTCAAAGGTTGCCATCTCGTCAGTAGCACTAACTCTCAAGGATGGCTTTTTGGAAATAGTGGAGCTGTGAGAGACTTTGAAGGCCAGGGAGTTTATTTCTGAATGGAGAAGAGAAAAAGGTGTTCCAGAGGTCAGAGGCAACAAACCAAAAACCATGGAGTCCAAAGTGAAATGACTGGATGATATAGGGATTGTTGACAAGTTCATGAACTAATGTGGTAAGCCATTGACTTCTGAAGTTACATTTGGCCAGACAGGCATCGTTTGTCTGTGGTCAGCAGATGAAGGAGGCCGTTGGCACCACTGCATGTTCCCGGAGCAGTGGAGCCCCACTGAGCAGTGCTGTACTAGACAAAGTATAGCATCCAGCAGGTCTCTGTCTGTTAATAATTTCCCCAGACATTCCTATTGCTGCACATCCGTGACTGTTTAACATCTGGTTTTTTTACTATTGCATAAAGTTTCATTTTAGTTTCTGACGGTGTGTATTTCAGATTTTCTGAATACTTCACATGCTTTCTCTTTTGTTAGCAGCTTCAATGGGAAGGTTGCCTATTACTAGGAGGAGGATGGCTTTGTCCATATTGGACCTTAATGGTTCCATTGGACCTTCATGATGGATGAGGAAAGGACATGGTTTTTGTTTTATATGTTGAGGAATGCATTGTGACCAATACCCATAAACCTAGAGATAAAAAGAACTTATAGGAGTTAGCCTAACATAAGACCCCTCCCAAAGTAAATCACCATGGAAGGTTTTGCTTTCATTTCTCTGAACAACCGAGTATCTGAAGGAATGCAAACATTTTGAATCAGGCATGTCTGCATCCTCAGAGTAAAATAGGGAGTCAAGTGAAGAATTAACCAAAGCAGAAAAACTACCAGTAGTTCAGAGGCCTTAGAGACATGATGAGTTGGTTTTTTTTTAAAGAATAGATTTTTATAAGGGTTGAAGCATGTTTCAATATATTTAAAGGGTGTACAGAGCAGAGTCTATAGAAGCCAAAAACAAGTTCATCAGTTGATTTCCTGTTTTGATTTCTCCCACCAAAAATCTCATTTTTATGTTCTAAGAATGTTTGAGATTCAATTCAACATAATTTTTTTAAATGAAGTATAGTTGACATACAATGTTATATCAGTTTCAGGTGTGCAACGTAGTGATTGGACAACTCCACATTATGCTACACTCACTGCAACTGTAGCTACCATTTGTCACAATTTAACACTATTACAGTACCACTGGGTATATTAAAATACAATGGTTCTACCATATACATGTGCATATATAGATAATAAAAGGTTATCAGTCAACATTTATTATGTCTCTACTAGGTGACAGAAGCATTGCTGCTTCCATAAATATCTCATTTACTCCTAATGACAAACCTGAAAGTATTAATAATTATCCCCACTTTAGAGGCAAGAAAACTGAAGTTTTTAAGCATAAGGACTTTCTTAAGTACTAAGTGGCAGAGCTGGGCTCAAATTAGTTGAAGTCTCCTGGCACCAAGACCTATCTTTACCTTCCTTTCATCTTCCTTTATTAATGAGTAGCTGTGTGTAAATAAATGGAATCCAGACACAGCCAGTGTTTACACACATGGTGGTATCTGGGTTTCAAGCAGAAGAAGCTTTATTTAACAGAATCCTGGTCAGGAAATTGGATAATCACTCTTGCTGTCCAATATTATAACCACTTGCCACAGGTAGCTATTTAATTAAAACTAAATGAAGTGAAATATTTAGTATCTCAGTTGCCACTACCCATATTTCAAGTACTCAATAGCCATATGTGGCTAGTAGCTCCATATTGGACTGTGCAGATATAGAGCATTTCCATCATCATAGAATGTTCTATTAGGACTGACAGCTAGAGACTCTGACCCAGCACACAGAGCTTTTTCTTCTGTGGTCATCTGCAACACCTGTTGACAATTGATGAATATTTGGCTTGACCTAACAGTTCCACTCTCCTGGGTCAATGCCATATGTCTGTCCATATACTTCATAGTCTGCTCACTTTTTCTTCCAAGGAGGAAGTTGGCCGGATATGGAAGATGGAGCTGCTTAAAGAATCGGATGGGCTGGGAATTCAGGTTAGTGGAGGCCGAGGATCAAAGCGCTCACCTCACGCTATCGTTGTCACTCAAGTGAAGGAAGGAGGTGCCGCTCACAGGTGACTAGATAACTCTCCCTTTTTCTCTGCCTCCTTATCCTCTCCCTTCCCTTCCTCTGGGTGTAGGACTCTTCCATTTGGTCACAGCCCTGGTAATTACAGTTCCTACAGAGTATGCTGGAGCATGGAAGAAAATCAGGCATGAGCAGTTCCAATTAAACACACCTCTGGGCACAGGAAGTGGCTAATTGCTGGAGATAGTGCAGGCTCCTCTGAATGAGAAGAAGAGATCAGATTTCTTTCTATTCTGTTTTGAGTTTCAAGTGATTGTTACTTATCCTAACTTTTGGGATCCTGGTAATACCTGCTTACCTACTGAGATCATGCTATGCAACAGAACACCACATTCCTGATGTCTTAACCCCCATAAGATTGTGGCTAATGACTTGGGAAAGTAATTAATTTTAAATGCAACCACAGTTCATGTGCTGTGTCAGGTCTGTCAGGATTCAACACACACTTATGTACATGTGTCATGGAGATGCCAAGGGGAAGAAAGTAAATGTGAATTTTTCTCCTTGTGACCTGAACAATTCGTACTTCAAAACTTGTTTTTTAACCTTAACTATTGTCTTAAGTAGGAAGAAGGATAGTGCTTAGGCAGAGCATGTACAAAGAAGTCCACTTGAAGTTACAAGGATGTAACTATCCCAAAATATACGGCATGCTTTTGCCTCGCTAGTTGATTGCTCCTGTGTATAAAGCATGTCTGCTATTGGCAAGGCGTGCTGGGGTGTGTACACATGTTGCGTGCCCACACGTATGCAGTAGGTGTATAAAGGTAGAGTCTCCTGGATGAGGGAGGTAAATCTAGTTGGGAATTTGGGGTTCAGTCCAGGTACCATGGTTATAAGGGGGATAGGGCAAACCAGAGTGGTGTTGGCCTGCCCTGGACCGGGAGGGCTTTGAAAAATATATCTCATGAAGTGGAGTTGAAGGAGCCGTAGACAAAGGAGAGGTCAAGGGTACAAACTATGAATGTGTGTCATGTCCCAGTTCTAGTCTCAGAGTAAGATGCTAACAACTAGAGATAAGAAGAACTGCACTTGTCAGTTATCTGGGCAGCAGTCATTATGGAAGGATTAAAACCTTAGTTTTTATCTGGAAGAGCATCACAAAATTTCCCACATAAGTTATGCTTTGAGGAACTCCCATCAGATAGCCGTTTTCCCAATAATCCTAGGTCTTAAGTTCTAGCATGTCTTTGGAAAGTTGGCAATTAGGAAATTCCTGTGCCCAGAGATAAACTTACATAGAACTGTTCTTGTCTGTTTTCTATGTGAGCTGTTTCTAGTGGGTTTCACCGTTTTCTCTTCACCCTTGGCCTGGAGTTGTGTGCATGTCTCTCTCTGCTTCTGGAGTATGTAATTCACATGTGGAGCATTCCAGTTAATAACAGGAGATGAGACAGATGGAATTGAAGAGGGGAAATAAGAAAAGGGATGCGGGTAGGGATGGTCTTGAATAAATTCAAGAACACTGGTCAGAACTTTGTGTTCTTTTTTACTCCTAAATCCCTCTCTTTCTTGGTGGCCCACCCACACACCTCCTTGAGGTTCTCTGTCAGCTTCCTATTCCCCTTCTCTTTCCAGTCCAAGCAACTAGAAGTGTTCTGCTTTAGGGAGTTTTGAAGAACAGAAAGCAGAGGCTATCAGAAGTCTCTGGTGCCTCCTGTCTTTGTGAAAGCCAAAATTCACGGAAAAAGATTATGATGCATGCCCTAAAGAACTGAGAGAAAAACTAATGAGGGAGGAAAGAATGGAGTGAAGCTGGTTGATTTTCCGAAAGAAAGCAAGGTGGGAAGAGTCGATACATTGGGAAGAAAGTTGGGTGAATCTAGGAATATTGGGGACAGGCACAGGCCCCACAGCAGCACCTTGGGTGTTGATGGAAAGCCTTCAGAAGGAATGGTGGAACCCTAGGCTTAGGGATCATCCCCCTCATGAGATTTCCTATCCCATAGTTAGCAGTGGCTCCCTTGGGATCATGGAAGACCAGACCATTGGAGGTTCAAGTGGAACCCACTGGACTGTTGTTCCATCATGATTGAGGGCACCTGCATGAGGCTCTGGCACAGTGTGCCACCCCAGACCCCCGACCCACCCTAAGGCAGGCAGCCCCAGCCCCGTGGGAAGGAAGCTCTAAGTCAGCTGCAATTTACTTTGGAGGAAATAAAGAAACAGAACGCATTTGAAGACCAGGTCTGATACCTGCAATAGCAGTAAATTGGTCAGTCTGTTTGATTTTGTATTCATCCTCCTGATCCTATAGTGAGAGGCTGTAGAATGGACATGGTGGTGAGAGGCTTTATCCTCAAAGTCCTATAACTCTGTATGTGTGTTGGGGGGGGGACCTCAAACACATGCACATCTGTAGTGCCCCAAGTGCCACAGAGGAAATCTGGCCAGGACCATGTCACCTGGAAAGAGAGAGGACATCGGGTTGAGAAGGCTTTCTGTTGAGCCTAAGATACTTTAGTTTGGGGTGCTTAGCTCAGTGACTGAGCTGACAACTCAGTTGTGAAGGCAGGATGGCATTAGGATTGAGAACAGAATGACTCGACTGTCCAAAAACCGTGGGGTCTCAGTTCCTCTATCATTGTCTCCCCCTGGACAGGAGGCATTTCATTAAGTTTAAAGCAGGATATGGTGGTGGCTTAAGAACTTGCTTGCTACCAGGTGACCGCGCGAAATCGTGGAGCTTCCCTAGGTGGGCATCAGGACCTAGCCAGACCAAAGGAAACACCCCAGCCCAAACTGTCGCTGGCCATCTCTACTTCTTCCGTAGCCTGATTTTAACTGTGCCCTTTTACGACCCTCCCCAGCTCCAGGAGAATGTCCCTTCTCAAGCCCAGAATATCTTGACAAGGGATTTTTTTTCCCATCTCCATTTCCTCAGGGACGGCAGACTGTCCTTAGGAGACGAGCTGCTGGTAATCAATGGTCACTTATTGGTGGGGCTCTCCCACGAGGAAGCGGTGGCCATTCTCCGCTCCGCCACTGGAATGGTTCAGCTGGTGGTAGCCAGCAAGGTAGGTAGATTGTTTTTGTTTTTTGTTTTTAATATTTTTAATGATGGTGGTAAATTTGGATTTGAGCCCTCCCCGTGCCACACACACTCACTCACACACATACTTGCATGTTTACCGGGGCCATTTAAACGGTCGTGATTCTCCAGGGCAAGCCCACGAGGACAGCCTTGAGCTGAAATATTTAGTAGATGGAAGAGCAGTAATAGGACTAAGGAAAGGAGAGGAATAGTAGGGTGGACAGAAGGACAAGGTAGAGAGAGTAGCACCTCTCCCCGGGAGAAGCCAAAGAGGAGACATGGATGTCCACTGGATGGCAGGGATGCAGGAAAGGTGTGGAGCTGCACCTCTCCCAGGTCCTGGAGGAGGAAGGGGTCAGGGCTAGCCATGGGCAGGCCCCAGGCCCTGGTTCTGACTCAGGGCCTTACAGAGCGTTGGCGCTGCAGGAAGCCCTGGGAATCCTGTTTGTCCAGCCACCTCTCCCCCCTGTTGCCTCAGTGTTCCTGATGAGACAGTGAGGCTGAGCTCCTGTGACTGGCTTGCATCTTGCAGAGGCCTAGCTACTGTCTGCAGCACCAGGACCCTGGCTCTTAATGCCCCTCCTATCTGTCCCCTGTCTCTGTCTGTCCCCTCTTTGTCACGAGGGCTCAGGCTGGTGCTTCTTGTACCCATATCCCGGGAGTGTGTTAAAATAGTGCTGATGTCCTGGGCCTCCAGCATCCACTTTGTCCCCTGGTGTCACCAGCCTTAGTGCCCCAGAAAGGCCTCCACAGCAGTGTGACCAGAAAGAGGAGGACCTGAGCCCTCTTGCTTCTGCTCCATGGTCCCATCTGCTGTCGATAAGACAGGAGAGTGCCCACGAGACTCAGGAGCTAGTGCAAGGGAGCCACTAGGCCTCGTTCTCGTTCACGGAAGCAATGACGGGAAGCCACTCCAGCCCTCAACCCTTCACAGCAATACATTCTTGCCGGTAGGGCTCATTCTTTCCTCAGTATTCCTACTGTGTTTTTGAATTTAACATCCACACATTTTTCTGTATTTTTCCTCTTAGATTACAAAGTGTGTTGCCTATTTTTGGAGTATTTAATAACTAGAATGTTCTTGGGCCATCTGAAGAATCTGTTTTCCTCCTTTTACCTCTCACCCAAACCCTTAACCCAGCCTCTAGGGCTTCCAACAGGAACACGGAGCCTTGGCACAGACTTGGGGGAAGGGTTGGCACTGAGGCCCCAGAGGCAGGGGTTGAGACTGTCTCCACTCACAGGCTCCCTCCTCCCCTCCCAGAGATACCACGGGGCGCCCTGGTGTCTCCTCACGAGGGACAGAAAGGAGAGCGGAGCAGGGATGTTCCCTCTCAGTCTGTTGAATTCCATGAGAGGGAAATGCTGCAAGGGAAGCACAAGTAGGTTCCCTTTCAGCCAGAGATGATGGGGTTTGAAAAGCACCATCAGGTCTTAAACACTCACATACACTGAGTCCTGTGTTTGCACTGCCCACCTCCCCACAGTCTGTGGCTCGAGAATGGGGGGGGGGTGCCTGCACAAGCATACCATGGCCACCAGACCTTTATTTCTATACTGACTTCTTTCTCCTGCTGGTTCAAAAAATGGGAAAGAGAAAACCTCTTCTAAGTCAAGCTGTTATCCACAAACACACGGACACAAAGAAATCATAAAAACAAAAAAAGGTCCACTCATCACCTGCTCACACCATACATAAAAATAAATTCACAAATGGATGAAAGACCTTAATGTAAGAGAGGAAACCATCAAAATCCTAGAGGAGAACACAGGCAGCAACCTCTTTGACCTCGATGGTAGCAATTTCTTACTAGACACACCACCACAGGCAAGGAAAACAAAACCAAAATGAACTATTGGGACTTCATAGAGATAAAAATCTTCTGCACAGCAAAGGAAACAACCAACAACTAAAAGGTAGCCTACAGAATTGGAGAAGAGATTTGCAAATGACATATCTGATAAAGGGTTAGTATCCAAAATCTACAAAGAACTTCTCAAACTCAACACCCCAAAAAACAAACAACCCAGTTGAGAAATGGGCAGAACACATGAATAGACACTTTTCCAAAGAAAACATCCAGATAGCTAATAGACACATGAAAAGATGCCCAACACCACTCATCATCAGGGAAATACAAGTCAAAACCACGATGAGATATTACCTCACATCTGTCAGGATGGCTAAAATTAACAACACAGGAAACAACAGATGTTGGGGAGGATGCAGAGAAAAGGGAACTTTTCTTAAACTGTTGGTGGGAATGCCAACTGGTGTAGCCACACTGGAGAACAATATGGAGGTTCCTCAAAATGTTAAAAATAGAACTAACCTACAGTCCACCAATTGCACTACTAGGTATTTACCGAAAGGATACAAAAATACAGATTCAAAGGGTTACATGCACCCCAGTGTTTATAGCATCATCATGAACAATAGCCAAACTATGAACAGAGCCCAGATGTCCATCAACTGATGAATGGATAAAGAAAATGTGGTGTATATATGTATATATATATATGTGTGTATTATATATATACAAATACACACACATACATATACATAGTGGACTATTACTCGGCCATCAAAAAGAATGAAATCTCGCCATTTGCGACAACAGGGATAGAGCTAGGATGTATTATGCTAAGTGAAATAAGTCAGTCAGAGAAAGACAAATACCATATGATCTCATTCATATGGGGAACTTAAGAAAGAAAATAGATGAACATATGGGAAGTAGGAAAAGGAAAAAAGGAGAGAGGAAACAAGCCATAAAATACTCAACAATAGAGAACAAACTGAGGGTTGACTGAGGGAAGTGGGTGGGGGATGGACTAGATGGGTGATGGGCATTAAGGAGGGCACTTGTTAAGGTGCCCTGGGTGTTGTGTGTAAGTGATGAATCATTGCGTTCCACTCCAGAAACCAATATTGCACTGTAATACTGCACTACCTAAAACTTAAATAATAAAAAGTCGACTTATGGGTAAGCATAATTAAGGAGCATACAAGGGGGTTTTGAAAGCTGGTTTCCTGGATGATGCCCAATCTGTGATCTCACTCATTGCCTCAAAGAAAGAACACTAACATGTATCAGGTATCCACGGGGTACCAGGGGCTTTTTCCCTGTGATCTCATTTAATTCTTGAAATCCCACGAGAGAGGTATTAGTTCTTTTTTTTCAAAAGATGACATTAACATCTAAGTGGTTAATTAATTTACCCAGAGGTCACACAAGCAGTGGGGGGGCAGAAACTTGTTTCATTGTGCATCCATAAGACTTCACAGTTTCGGGCGCCTGGGTGGCTCAGTGGGTTAAAGCCTCTGCCTTCAGCTCAGGTCATGATCTCAGGGTCCTGGGATCGAGGCCTGCATCGGGCTCTCTGCTTACTGGGGAGCCTGCTTCCTCCTCTCTCTCTGCCTGCCTTTCTGCCTACTTGTGATCTCTCTCTGTCTGTGTCAAATAAATAAAATCTTAAAAAAAAAAAAAAAAGACTTCAAGTTTCATGCTTCTTCCTGTACGCCAAGCCGCCCCTTAGTCAAATAGAATATAAAGGACACGGAGCCAATGGCATTAGAGAAAGGTAACGTGTTCCTGCCAGAGGCTTTGACTTTGGGGGCAGTCACTCAATCTATTGCTCTTGGCCAACTGTACTGAACGACAGGCCTAAAGATGACCCAGACCGCAGAGAAGTGATTCCCTTCATTTCTTCCCATAGGCTCCATTTACAGCTGGGCAATACGTTGCTGTAGCAGCTGCCCACTGTCTGTTCCTAAACTTCATCTCCACCCTCTCAGATGCTCATCCACCTTGGAGAAAAAAAGTCCGTCTTTCCACACCTCTTGGCATCCATGCCTCTTCATTATCCAACAAGAGCAAGGAATCCAGAGTCTTTGTTTTGTCTTTACATTTGAAGAGAGGAAGGGGAAAAAAGCATTTGATTTGCTGAATAAAAAGAATAATAAAAATTAAATTATTATTGTAGGAAGTAGTCACTTTGTCACCAAACTTTAGGGCCTTGTTTTGAAAATATAACCATTACTTTCTTCAGGACAGACTGTCTTATGTCTCCATACAGACATGTTGTTTGCTTTTACATAAGAGCTTAGCAAGTTTTTGTCAAATGAATGAAATCAGAATATCCCAGTGTGTTTTGATATTCTTGGAAGCACATGCTGTCCATACAGATCTCTCTCTCTTTAGGACACTCAGTTTTTATTAGCAAGTAATATGCATTTATTATGCACATAATGTCTATGTAGAAAACCTAGAGGAAAAGAAAGATAACATTTTCATAATACCACCAGTAGTTCTACCCATTACCTGGTCTGTCTGTTCAGGTGTGTTCTTTTTAATGGACTCAAACACAAGGAGACAGAATGCCCCTGGACATCAGAGCTCTTTGAAAGCTGTGTGTCTTGAACAAGCTATGGTATTTTTTTTAAACCTCGGTTTTCTCACCTGGACTGTAAGAATCAGTAACTACTACGTAGAATGTCAGGAAGATTATGTGAAATGTAAAGAGCCCAAACAATGCAGCTGATTGCAAGAAGCACTTGGAGACATGTTTGTCTTTATGTTTATCACATATTACTACAGCTGGTTAATTGTTAAACTCCATTAATAAAATGATAATACTGTTTTTCACCTGCTTTTTCGCTAAGTAGCATGCTGTAAGAATCTTTCTGCATCAGAAAGTGCATTTCTGTGGCACCATTGCTAATGACCGTGGAGTCTTCTGTGGCTGTTGTGCCGTTTACTCACCAGTTGGGACCGTCATCTTTTTTAAAAACTCATTTCCGTTAATGGTCTAGCAGAGTTGACCTCATGGAAGAGGGCTGAACTCTCTTTTTGCTTCACAGTGTTTTCCTTCCCTGAGGTAGAATCTAACTGCAGAGTATTCACACTTACTGACCTGACGTGAATGAGCTTCAGGTTCCTCCAAGGTGGGACGTGTGTCAAACTAATAACAAACACCACTGTCACCAGGCGCCAACTCACGAATAGTCCTTAGTAACATCCGTTGTTTAAGATGGGTGTCTTCTGTTATTCTCCTTTCTGTCAAGCCCAGAGGAATATGGCGATCAAGGCTTTCCACAGGCTTCCTTCCTTGTAGAAATGGCTGGTGTGGGAGAAGGGAGGACGCATTTCTCTCTTTTCTGGCCTCAGATCAGCCACAGCCCTGGTCCCTGGCCTCCTGGGCTGTGGTCTTTCCCCAGAGAGTTCTTGGTGACTGTGTGTGTCACCCCTGCTTGTGGGGATTGTCACATGGCCTCGGTGACCTTGCCTGCATCCCACTGACCCCTGCGGCCTTGTCTGTGCGTGGGAAGGAAGGGCTATGGTGGAGCCCTCTTTATAGTCTAATCTTAATGGAGTCTTATTCTGTGTATTTTGTTGACCTTTAAAAATTTTTCAAGGGCTGCTTTCTTTGAAGAGACATTATTAGTCTCCACTTTGGCGTTGTGATTCAATCAACAGTCTAATTTCTTTCTAGCGAACATATGCTAGTGAGACGAGCCGTGGGGGGAGGAGCACATGGATATTAGGGCTCTGTGCTGGGCCTGGGGACCCGTCAAAGAGTAGAAATGACATTCAGTTTGCGGAACACTCAGATAAGCAGGAGAGGTAGATAGGTATAGTCAGATGTACATGCCAGGCGGTGAAAGAAACAGTAAAGGACATTCAAGAGGAGAGAGGCGAACCGGATGCCTCCTGAGATGGTCCAGGAGGGCTTACAGGGGAGGGTGCTGGGCCAGGAAGCTGAGCTCGCTGGGCAGAAGGAGCTGCTGGTAGAAAAGGGAGCAGGGCAGGGGAGAGCCTGGCACGTTGGAAGGTCAGTATGGCTGGAATGGAAGGTGTGGGTTGGAGGGGAGCCTGGAGGGAGGTGTATTTGGAGCTCTGGGCAGAGGCCACAGGTCTAAGATGTTGACCTGCCCACGAGGGTGCTTAAACTACCCTGAACGCAAGGCAGGAGAGGATATCAAAGGACCTAAAGTTCAAGGACTCTGGATTGCCTGTAGAAATATCTAAGAAACACAGATTTTTCAGGAAAAAAAAATTGGTTTGGGTTTAAATTGGGTCTACAGCCCTGACACGTGAGGCAACCTTGCCAACCTGGAAATGTGGAACATACGTTTCCATGTGGTCTGTGGGTTCCGAGTGCGTAAGTACTCCCAGCTGACTCTGCTGGGTTTTCTTTGACCTTAACCCAGAACTGCTTGGTGCCATGGGGTAATTCATGACTCCTTAATTGTGTCCCCATAGGAAAACTCTGCCGAGGACCTCCTGAGGTTAACATCTAAGAGTTTGCCTGATCTGACCAGTTCAGTAGAGGACGTGTCCTCTTGGACCGACAACGAAGACCAGGAGCCAGACGGGGAAGAAGACGAAGGACCCGGCTCATCTTCTGTCCGGGGAGCAGTAAGTGTTCCTCTGGTTTCCCTAGCTGCTCTGATGAAACGATGTTTCCCCGAAGATGGTGATGGTAGGGTCAGAGATAGTAGCTTAAGACAGTAGGATAGAGACCGGCATGGGAGCAGACCACAGGGCATTCTTTTTATTTTATTTATGGATTGTTTTTTTGGATCAGGATCTTCCAGGCAAAACTGTGAGGATAATGATTTTCATTTAAGAAAAAACATTGAAGGGCGCCTGGGTGGCTCAGTGGGTTAAAGCCTCTGCTTTCGGCTCAGGTCATGATCTCAGCGTCCTGGGATCGAGGCCCGCATCGGGCTCTCTGCTCAGCAGGGAGCCTGCTTCCTCCTCTCCCTGTCTCTCTGCCTGCCTCTCTGCCTACTTGTAATCTCTCTCTCTGTGTCAAATAAATAAATAAAATCTTTAAAAAAAAAAAAACAAGGGCGCCTGGGTGGCTCAGTGGGTTAAAGCCGCTGCCTTCGGCTCAGGTCATGATCCCAGGGTCCTGGGATCGAGGCCCACATCAGGCTCTCTGCTCGGCAGAGAGCCTGCTTCCTCCTCTCTCCTCTCTCTCTGCCTGCCTCTCTGCCTACTTGTAATCTCTCTCTCTGTGTCAAATGAATAAAAAAAAAAAAAAAACATTGAAACTGGAAATGAGAGAGCAACTGTGTATTAAGTTCATTGAGTATATCAATTTCTAGGACACTTAGTCATTCATATGTACAGGAGGATTTTATTGCTACTTTTTGTTTTGTTTTCTTTTTAAAAGATTTTATTTATTTATTTGTCAGAGAGAGAGAGCACAAGCAGGCAGAGTGGCAGGCAGAGGGAGAAGTAGGCTCCCCACCAAGCAGGGAGCCTAATTCGTGACTCGGTCCCAGGACACTGGGATCATGACCTGAGCCAAAGGCAGCTGCTTAACCAACTGAGCCACCCAGGCGTCCCTTATTGCTACTTTTTGATGTAGTGTTGGAAAACAATTGGTTGTGAATTTAAACTTAGATGGGGAGATTCTGGTCGAGAGTGGGATGTTACAATAGCACAAAGCCCATTCGGGCACAGTGGTGTGGGTATGTCTTACGGTTTTAAGGAAACTGGGACTCTGGCCGGGCTCTTCCTAACACAGCCTGTGCATTTCAACCCCTTGTGGTCTGCTCTCACGTGCCGCCTGGCACCGGAGTCAAGACGGCTTTTGGCAAGCTGAGTTTGCAGTGTGGCTCATGGTTTTCCCTCTGGATCTCACATCTGACGGATGTGGCATTTTTAGCATCAACTCTTGTTAGCTCTTGTTCCCCACCCAACCAGCCACAGGAAGGGCGCCCCCTTCTGCTATTGGAGCCCCTTAGTCTTTCCCACCAGCACTAAACCCAGGCAGCATGGGTGAGCATTGGGAAATCCGTTGCGGTTTATTATTAGGCCCCAAAAGACCCAAAAATGCATGTTTTATTATATTTCTGTAATATGCGATTTTATTTTAAGGAAGAAAAAGTTGCTTTTCTCCTTTCTTTTCGATCCCTGGACATCCAGGGCCGCCGAGTGTGGTTGTGTGGGTGTGGGCTGCGCAGTGTGCTACCTTGAAGCAAGCACCGTTCGCGTCATAAACATCATAGGCTTTTCTATTTATTAGGACAATTTTCTGAAGGACGGCGGTAAAGAGTTTTGTTCTAACAAATTCAATATATTAGGACAGTTTTCCAGTCAAGGAAGGAAAGCGTATCTCTTAAAGAAGAGATACCTTTTTGTAATTTGCCCACAGGCAATTTATAAGCCTATTGTTGATCTGAAACATTTTTCTAGCTGCTTTTCCTTCAAAGGAGAACTTTCTCAGAACACTAACCTACGAAGCAGATAAACCAGAACTGAGTGAATGAGGTTAAGGCGAACAGTTTAAAAACAACTGTGTGATTGTTCCCATCTCTTTGTATTTTGACACTATTCGGTGGCTGTCCTTACTTTTATGTTTAGTAAGGGCAGAACCCAAACTAATTTTCAGGGCCTACACTGCTTCTCTGACTCCTGCTTACTTCTCGAAACTTACTTCTCACTAAGCTCATCATTGCTCCTAAGCAACCACCACACCACCCTTCCTGTTGTCCCTCAAGATGACTGCATGCTTTTCTGCCACAGGACCTTTGCAAATGCTATTCTCTCTCTCTCTCTGGAATCTTCTGCCTGAATATGATGACTCCTATTCATCTTTGGGATCCCATAGTGTTACTGCCTCAGAGAAACTTTCCCTGAATATACCCACATATATTAAATCTCTTAGCCCTCATAGCATGACTAGGTGGCTCTTCCGTGAACCACTTATCACACTTGGATTTGTGATTATTTGATTAAATCTGTTTCTCCCCACCAATTCTAAACTCCATGAGGTAACGTGATGACTGGATGGGGGTCCCAATGAATCCCTAGGGTTTAGCCACTATATCTGGTGCTGAGTTATGAATAATGAAATGAATTTAAAAAGAAACAACAGAATAAGCATTCATTGAATGCTAGTGAAAACGACACTGAAGTCTAACTGGATTTATCTGCCATAAAAATTATGGTTACTCCAAGGTCCACAACTGACCACGACATGGCAGCCTCAAAGGGCCTTTGGGTTCCTATACACATTCTAGCCCCCTTAGCCTGCGGGGATGGTCCTTGAATAAGCCTTGAACAGACCTGAGCACCCAGTGTCTCCTCCCTGCCACTTCTTTGCAGATGACTTATCTGATAAAGGGTTAGTGTCCAAAATATATAATGAACTCACACAACTCAACACCAAAACCACAGATAACCTAATTTTAAAAATGGGCAGAAGACATGAATAGACGTTTCTCTAAAGAAGACATTCAGATGGCCAACAGACATGTGAAAAGATGCTCAGCATCACTCATCATCAGGGAGATGCAAATCAAAACCACAATGAGATATCACCTCACATCTGTCAGAGTAGCTGAAATCAAAAGAACACAAGAAACAAGTGTTGGTGAGGATATGGAGAAAGGGGAACCTTTACCCACTGTTGGTGGGAATGCAAACTGGTGCAGCCACTCTGGAAAACAGTGTGGGGGTTCTTCAAAAGGTTAAAAATAGAACTACCATATAATCCAGTAATTCCACTACTGGGTATTTACCCAAAGAATACAAAAACACTAATTCAAAAAAAACAACAACAACCATACGAACCATTATGTTTATTGCAGGATTATTTACCATAGTCAAATCATGAAAGCAGCCTGAGTGTCATCTACAAATATCTTCTCCCATTCAGTAGCCTGTCTTTTAGCTTTGTTGGTTGTTTCCTTTGTTGCGCAGAAGCTTTTTATTTTGATGTAGTCCCAATAGTTCATTTTGGCTTTTGTTTCCCTTGCCTCAGGAGACATGTCTAGAAAAATGCTGCTATGACCGATATCATAGAAATTACTGCCTGTGTTCTTTCAGATTTTTAGGGTTTCAGGTCTCACAATTAGGTCTTTAACCACAAATTGTGTGTGGGGGGGTGTAGAAAAGTGGTCCAGCTTCGTTCTTTTGCATGTTGCTGTTCAGTTTTACCAACACCATTTGTTGAAGAGACTGTCTTTTCCCCATTACGTATCCTGGCCTCCTTTGTCATTGATTAATTGACCATATAGTCGTGGCTTCATTTCTGGATTTTCTATTCTGTTCCATTGATCCAGGTGTCTATTTTTGTGCCAATGCCATACTATTTTGATCACTACAGCTTTGTAGTATATCTTAAAATCTGGGATTGTGATCCCTCCTGCTTTTTACTTCTTTTTTAAGATTGCTTTGGCTCTCCAGAGTCTTCTGTGGCTCCATGCTAGTTTTTGAGTTATTTGTTCTAGTTCTGTGAAAAATGCTGTTGGTATTTTGATAGGGATTGCATTAAATCTGTACATAACCACACGTACTATTTTTTTAAGATTTACTTGTGAGACAGAAAGAGAGAAAGAACATGTGTGCGTACAGCGGTGTGGGGGTCGGTGGGGGGGTGGGGGGAGAGGGGGAGAGGGAGTTTTAAGCAGAAGGATCAACACAGGGTTCGATCCCACAACCCTGAAATCCCAACCTGACCCAAAACCGAGAGTTGGACACTTAACCAACTGCACCACCCAGGTGCCCCAGCCCACATGTATTTTTAATTGATCTTATATTTACTTTTGAAACTTGGTATGATCTCAGTGATATAATCGTGAATATTTCCCCCATGTCATTAAAGGGGCCTCTTTTTTTTAATATTATTTATTTGTCAGAGAGCGAGAGAGAGGGAACACAAAAAGGGGGAGCTACAGAGGGAGAGAGAGAAGCAGACTGCCTGCTGAGCAGGGAGCCTGATGCGGGGCTCCATCCTAAGACCCTGGGATCATGACCTGAGCCACGGGTAGACATTTAACCGACTGAACCACCCAGGTGCCCCATTAAAGGGGCTTCTGAAGCATGATTTATAATGGCTAATATTTCACAACAACATAGAAGTGCCATAGTTTATTCCACCTGTTTTCTACCAGAAATTCGATTTTCATCAATCACATGTATATTTGATTTTTTTTCAAAGTTATAAAGAATGCTGTACAGAATAGCTTCATCTGTATACCTCTGTGCATACTTTTTTATTTTCTTGTTTTCTTAAACAGCTTGAAGCAGAATCACATAGTCAAAATTTTCTCCAGAGAGGTTATTTATTACTAATTTAGAGATCTAGCAGTGGCCAGTTCCCATCATCACCAATAACATTATCTTTAAAAAAAAAAAGTTTACCAATTAATCATATTGTTTTCTATGTTTATTGTAGTTCTGCCAAAGGCATGTCCACGCATTATGTGAGAACATAATTTATTTGGGAAACTCAGCACTAATCTCCACAGGTCAGTGTTTCAGGGCCGTGTGTTAGGGGATCTGCGTCATGTCACCCCAGGCTTTCACAGACAAATCCCAAATCCATTATCCATGTGAAAGCCAAACTGATCCCGCTTTGACAGTTCTCCCTTCTCGGAGTTTCGACACCACCTCACCCACTTCACCTTCTACTCCGCCTTCTCCGTAAAGCCCTCCCCGAGGGTGGACACCTGGGTTTCTCCCTGGCTCCCCAGTAAGGCCTCAACACCAGCCACATGTCACCATCCTCTTGTGCCCTGGTTTCAACCAGGGGAACGGAGCCCGAGACAGAGCCCTGCAGGACCAGCTAGAGGGCAGCTGACACGAAGTAGTTTCTGGATTTCACCGTGTGCCCAGGGTCTGCCCTGCAGTGCCTTATAAAGGTACTGAACCACTGAGGGGAGAAAAATTCTTTTTCCCTTCTTTGTTTATAAGCCGGGACTCTCTGTTTCATCATTTTTAAATACTAATGTACCACTTAAATGAAAGAAACCTGGTGCTGTTTAATCACGTTACAAAGCCTTTTATTTCACAGATGATAATGATTAAACCTGCTGCCAAACTCCACTCAGACGCTGACTGTTTTTGCACCTGTAAGTCACGGTGTGCTCCAAGCGCTTAGCTGAGCAAATGTAATACAAATGCCGAGGATGTGTGATGAGCACCCTTAGAATTTATTTTTCATGGCTGCGATAGACAGCAAGGAGATTTTCCTTTCAAAAAGGTCCAGCCGCGCTTGGAATAAAACCATATGGTGAATATCAAATTTGAAGAGTGGAGGCAGGGAAAAGGGGATGGGAACAGGACAGTGAAATTCCATGGTCATTCGCATAATTGTCATCCATCTCAGATGGGTCCGGCCTCAGTAACAGGGCTTCCTCTCCACCGTCCCCTGCTCACCCCTCTGCACCCAGTATGGAAGACTGCCCCCTCCCCCATGCCGGCTGCGGTCCTGGTCCATGTGACTGGCCATTCTTTCTCAAGGCTGTCTTCTCCACTGTCTCTTGCTCTGCACTGACAATTTGTAAATTAGGATCTGGCCATGTTGCTTAATGGTATAAAATTATTCAGTGACTATCAATCACACTAAGGTTAAAATCCCAACTCCTTAACATGGAATACATCAGCTCCTGCCTGCCTGCGCTGACGTCTGTACATGCTCCCGGCAGCCCAGCACACATGCACACACACACACTCACGCTCCTAGCTCTTGAGCTCCACATTCCCCAGGTGTTCCAGAACTCTCCAATACTTTGTGCCTTTGTATGTGCTCTTCCTACTTGGAAGATATTCGTCAACCCAGCCCAAATATTACTCCTCCCCAGAAGTAAATCTTTCCCTGAGCACCCCCCCAGAGTTCTTTGGTCTGTGCTCTGCACTCGCATAGCACTATGAAGACTTCTTCCATAGTGCTCACCATCTTGTCTCCGTAATTTATCTTTCTCTTCTTCTGTCTTCCTCATTAGATGTGAACATTTCAAGGGAAAAGACCACGATGCCTTAAGCATCTCTGTCACCCTAGAATGGTAGCAGGTCTGGGATCTAATAGGAGGTTGACAAAAGGAGGATTCCTCTGTGATCTCTTGTCATTCCTTGACCATTTCTTATCTGTCCCTTGGTGCTCCCTGGTCCTCTTATGTCCTTAAGGTACAAGCCTGGGTCCAAGAGCCTCTCACTCTTATGCTTCACTCCTCTTGCCCCCAACACATGCCCTGCCTGGGCCCTTCCCCATCTGCTCTTCAGAGGACTTGGCCCCTGCCTCTTCCACCATTGATGGTATCACCCTGTGGGGCATTGCAGTGCTGCAGATCTGGCCTTGCTGCTGGTAGGAGAACCAGAAGAGTAATTCCCTTCTGCTCCTTGTGCCCAGCTGAGAGAGTCTTGACTCAGTTGCAGGTTTTGCACACTTGGAACCAAGATGGTGTAGTGCAGCTGAGTGTGGAAGCCTGCGGAGGACATGAGCCATAATTCCTCTGCCACCTGCC
Organism: Ailurus styani; assembly: GCA_002007465.1. Classification (NCBI taxonomy): domain Eukaryota; kingdom Metazoa; phylum Chordata; class Mammalia; order Carnivora; family Ailuridae; genus Ailurus; species Ailurus styani. Next base: position 2,324,952 of record LNAC01000007.1, read on the forward strand.
GACATCTCTGTAGAAAGGAGAGTCGGTGTTGAAAGGAATTGAGATGCTTTGCTTTGGGGCATTACACGTCTGTCTCATCTCTGGTTATCTAAGCACTAACCTTCCTCTCAAGGACCAGATCAAGTTCAGAGTTATCTCCAAGGCTGCCCTCTACTCAGAACATCTATCAGCATTTCTCTCTGTCCCAAGTCTGCTGATCACTGCTCCCTGAGCATTTAGCATGTGCTGTTTTCCCTATTTACTTGTGGTTGCTTATCTCTTTGGGGAAGAAAGAAAATACTTAAAATTTGTAAACTTTTGAAGTCAGGTATATCTCTTTGGGCTCCAGTGTCCACTGGAGTAACTTGTATTCAATACTTAGTACATATTTCTCTTTTGGGGGGAACAGAGAGAGCGCATAAGAGCAGGGGTAAGGGGAGAGGGGCAGAGGGAGAGAGAACCTCAAGCAGCCCAGAGCCCGACACAGGGCTCGATCTCATGACCCTGAGATCATCACCGAAGCCAAAATCAAGATTCGGACGTTTAACCAACTGAGCCACCCAGACGCCCCTCAGTAAATGTTTCTTGATCATAAAGCTGTCCCTGGAGCAGTGGCTCTCCAGGTATGGTCCCCTGACCAGCGGCAGCAGCAGCATCTGGGAATCTGCTAGAACCACAGATCCTCAGGTCCCACCATTGACCTGCTGAGTCAGAAACCCTGAGTTTGGCCGCCAGCAATGCGGTTTAACAAGCTTTCCAGGAGATCTGGACACAGGCTAACATTTGAGAACTTCAGGGCCCTCCAATCAAAGGAGTGGCAACTGTGTTGTTATTGGCTCTTCCAAAATACATGTATCGTTTCTCAAGTCTAGCCTCCTGAGAAAGTGGCTCCTCTCTTTGGAAATGAAGAGAGGGAAGAAGGGTTTCAATAGAACAGGGCATGGACTGGGTGCTACCACTTAAGGAGTTGGGAGCCTTTTCTATTTTAACAAAAACAAAACCAGAAGTAATGACTGTCTTGCCAAACCTGCGATTGTCAAGGCTCAGCTCGGAAGAGTTTGTTTAGCACATCAATCAGCAGGCCTGTATCCGGCTTCCTTTGACATCAAGGGAATCAGTTCTAACATTTTTGAAATCACCCGTTTGGGAAAATCTTCGAGAACTTTTGGCTGAGAAGGGTTTAAGAAGAAAATAAAGGACCTCGTCTTTCAAAAGGAGAGAAGAGCCCAACTGGATCTTACAATTCTGTGAGTGATATTTGGCGTTTGATTCTCTGTTGGTGGGATAGTCATGAGGTGGGAGAACCTGAATTCCGGTCTTCTGGAAGAGTTAGCATCTTCGGGGGTGGATATTACTCTGTATATGGAAAGAAAGGACAGGAGCTCTTGTGTTTTGTTTGGATTGAATAACTGATGAAGTGTTGGCCCTTAGTTTCCAGGGTGTCCGGGCACTGAGGACTTGTACTGCTGTATCTAGAAGTACCGTTTCTGGTTGAGTCGAGCTGCCCTGGGTAGGAAACAGTCTTTTGTTTTGTGCCTAAGCCAGATTTTTTTCCTGGTGAATCGAAGGAGAGAGCCTTATGCAAAGAACAGTGAGCACCAAGTTCGTAAACTTGCAGTTAGTATTAAAATGGGAAGACCCCAAATCTGACTGGAAATCGGATCTTCACAGAATGAAACTGTCGATGCATGGAGACTGACACAGGGCACCCTGCCCTTTTTGCAAGGGGAGCGGATGTTCTTTCCCTAAAGCCTCAAGGACAGGCTGCTAAGACAGGCATTCCCACAGGCGTGGGGGGCTGGGCTGCTCACCTCAGGGTGTGTCTGAGCAACCGCTTCGAGATGCCTCACTCCCCTGGGTCAGAAATGGTCTTCCCTTCTTTCTGGGCATCCTCTTATTACTCGTCTGACCTCAGGACTCACTTCTCCTAGGAAGTCTTCCCAGATACACTTCTCCTTCATGCCTGGACCCCCAGCATGTAGCTGTGTTTTCCTTCATGGTCCTTAACACAGATTATAATGACACATGTGCCAACTTAATGTCATCCTCCCCCATTAGGAAAGGACCCAAGTGGGCAGGGACCATGTCAGGTTTGCTTCCTCATGCATCCCAAGGGTTCACTGTTGGCTCTAGTGTGCATGTATGTGTGGGATGGAAGGATGGTGGGACAGGCGAACAGTTGATGCTCCCCCTCGTCATGCTTGGTCATCTCCCACTGGCCCGCCCACCTTCACCAACACACCGTGAATTTAAAATGGCATGACGCTTATTTTTTGTGTCTGCAAACCGGGAAGTCTATCTGCCTCTTCCTTCTGGATTTCCCACCTGGCATAGGAATATTGATGATAAAGAAATCATTTTTATACATATAGCTTTGGGAAAACACAGCATACCTTCCCTTAAATAGGACATTCGTGGTAGCACCTCATTAACGAATGAGTACATCCCTTTACTTTTTGTTCAGTTAAGGTTTGAAAGCTACAGGCTAGAAATGGAATTTAGGACTTGATTTTTTTTTTCTTTAGCAAATCAACAGCAACAACAAAAGATTAAACATCCCAGGGGAGTTGGTGAAGGAGTCCGTGGACTGTAAGTGAAAAGAGAAGCCAAAAAGGTACCAGGGAAAAGAGCATGGAACCGAGCGTCTCAAAGATGGTGATTCTGATAAGTAGAACCGTGAAGTGTCTGAGCTACAGGGAACCTTGGGGATCAGCGGGTCCAAACCTAGCCTTTTATAAGCTAGAAATGTGTGTGAGAGAGAAGCCTGCTTAGCTCTGCTTGTCCCCCCAGACGAGTCATATTTATGGCTCAAGGCAGCTCCAAGGGAAAAGCAAAAGAGCCGGGAAAGAAAAGGTGAATGTCTTCAGAGGAGTGTTCACAGCACTTCTCAAATATGCCCGGGGAGTGGGTGCGTGTGGCAGACGCATCACTGTGCAGGGGAGCCCCGCGCCCTGTGTCCCTAATGCACGGTGAGGGCGTGGTTTCGGCTGGTCCTCAGATATCCGGGGTCCTGGCTGGAGTGGGGTAGGGCCCAGGAGTTCGTTATCAGAAGCTTCCCAGGTGATTCTGATGCTCACCCGGATTTTGGAAAGCAAATTTTGGGGAAGCGGCAGGTTAGAATACACCCTTTGTTGGCCATGTGTTAGTCTCCGGGACCAGCCACAACGTGGCAGGGTTCCTGAGTCTCCCAGCTGGGGGCTGCATGAGCCCCCAGACCTGTCTGTCCATGGCTTTGAGACAAGGGAAGGGTTTAGGCCCCCAGCTGCGGCCCTCCTTTCCGTACTTTGGGATGAGGGAGTGAGGCCATGTGTTTGAGGTGCTGGTGGGAAACCTGCAAATACGGACTCCCCCAGCCCGCCCTGGATCCTCCGTGAGCAGAGACTTGCATGTATCTCATAGCTCTTCTCATTGCCTTTGCAGACACCAGGTCGTGGTACACAGACCAGGTGTTCCCAGCATCAGCCCAAAGTGGGTAGCGACACATATACTGATCCACAGTTCCCCGAGTTGTACATTTTCCATTCCACGGTCCCAGACGGTGAACTACCCTCTCCTTCCCCCTCAGAGTCTGAGACTTTCCCATGCAGGTCTCTGCTCACTCAGATGCTCCTTAAGCCAGACGTCAGCTGGCTCAGGCCACGTGTTAGAGGCTGCGTGAAGCTCAGTGCAAGGTGCAGAATTGCCAGAACAAGCTAAGACAAGGCTGCAATTATTGCTGGTCCAGGAAAATGAGATTTAAATTTGGAGGTGGTTTTTTGTTTGGTTTGGTTTCATACTTAAGGAGATGAGGTGATTATTTAAATGGGTGGGGGGAAGGAAGATAAGAGTAATTATTCGGCCTGGATAAATTGCCCAGAAAACTGCTGAAGTCTGCATTAGGTTGAGTCCCCGCGGCGCATTTTCTGGGGCCTGTTCCAACTCGTTACCTGGCTCTCTGTTGCATTTTCCAACGAGCAGTTTGCACTTCTCAAGGAAGTAAACAACTCAAGTGATTTGCATTTTAAAAAAGCAAATACTGTGTCTACACTCTCTGCACAGCGGTCTCCCCTGTGGGGCAAACACAGCCAGTGGGGGGATGCCAGACAGTCCTGTGGAGCGTGGGCAGAAAGTAGTAGAACTTGTATAGATTTTATTTCATTTTAGGTTGTTTAGGGTTTTACAGTGTATAGACGTTAGTGCAGTAGCATAGAGTTATAACTTCTGAATCTATATTGGGAGTGCCTGGTGGCTACACCATCCACAAAGGCTGACATTCCAGCCTTGTGAATACACTTCAAGAAATCCCCTTAGTATGCAGTCAACTTTATTATCACCTTCTGAATTTGGAAAATTCCTTCAAGTTTCAGTGAAAATGAGATGTGGTCTACTAGAGCATGTAGTACTATTTATTTGCCCTCTCAATAATTTTTGTGTGTGAAAATAACACCATAGAAGTCATGAGGTGACTTTACAACTTCAGGTAAGTTGGTTCCTGTCTTTATGTATTCATTCCATTACCATATTTCAAGATGCCTTTCAGCCCTGCTCTCTATTACAAATTTCCCTCTTATAAATATCTCCCCTAATAATTTAGTTTCATATGTCCTTTGGGAGTTTAAATCTGTGATCCACACACTGAAATGTAAAGTCAGATATATTAAGACTTGAGGAAGGTAGTCAGTTCAGAAATGAAACTGAAATGAAAACTTTTTCTGCCCTAGACAAAATGATGGCAGTTTCACCGGAGGAAAAAAGGGGGTAATGTGACTCATTTGTGCACCGTATAGCTTAGGAAATCTATCTTATTTGTTTATGAGCTTCACTCAGCCTTGAAGGGAACAGAAATCCTTGAGATGTATGTGTCTTTTGAGACTGTAAATGGAGATCATGCTGATACAGTCAGATTCTTACTCTCTTAAGAGAAACAGGATATCCCCACTTAGTTTCAATTCCAGTTATTGTGTTGGTTTTTTTTAGGAAAATGACAAAACCATTTTGACAGTGCATAGATGAGTTAGACAAATAGGCAATATGTGCTAGAAACACACACACACACACACACACACACACACACACACACACCCCTCACTTGAAGACTTCATGAGCAATGGAAGATTTGGAGTTTTGTTTTTCTCTTTTCATTACATCTTATGCAAAACGGTAGTCCAGAGCCTGGAACTAAAAACAAAGCAAAATATAAGAGGTCAGAAGTTCCCCTGTGGAATCCAGGGCAGACATTTCTCAAAGAAATAGGTTTGTTTAAAATTAATAGAGTTCTCCCCACCCCTATTGTTATTGTTGTTTGCTTGCCTAGCCTTTTGTTTGCTGTTTGTTTGCTTGTTATTGCTTGCCTAGCTTTTTATGTAAGTACTGGCTGATCTCACTAAATGATGTTTGCAGAAAAAGAAAACCATGCCTCTCCCTTCTGGTTCTTTCTCTCATACCTTCACTTGAAATATCCTTCCTTCTATTTCTGCCTAAGTTTTTGAAGCCCCCCTCATCTTTCAGAGACTTTTCTAATACTGCCAGCCTCTGTCATCTCTACTCTCTCTGATTGCCAGTTTCATTTGTCTATTTCTCATATAATAGCACTTAAAATCAGAAAGACCCCTCCTGATTTATAGATGTTTTCAAAAAATTTTTGGTAAAGCTGTTGTGTGTATATTCAAATTTATTTCCTCTAGCAACAGACATATTTACTTAATAGGTATTTGTGGAATTATCTTTTATGCTAGTAGAGACAGACAGATAACCTGCATCTCACACACACACACACACACACACACACACACACACACACACACACACACACACACCCTCTCCTCAGCTCCAGAAGCTGAGGACATCTCTAATTCTTCCTGACACTCTTTGCTCTGACACCAGATACAACCACAGAAGTTGGTAACGTGGCCCTGCAGGTGCCCACAACCAGGTCCTGGAAGGAGCCAACACTGTACTATAGCCAGCCTAACATTGCCATCCACATGCTGCCAAAAGCTGTGCTGGGGACTCTGGGGGTTACAGAGAGACAACAGACATAGTCTTCCTCTCATAACAGGATTTATTGTATTCCGTAATGGGTTATAGGTATTACTATACTTTTCATATTCCCTTCTTCCATATAATAAATCCTTAGGAGCCATATGCCATATTGACCCAGAGGAGGAACATCTGATTCCTTCCAGAAATCTGGGAGGGCTCAATGGATGGGATAGTGTTTGACTGTTCCATACATTTTTCATAGGAACACCCACAAAAATGGGTGACATTCTAGAGCAGAAGAGCAACATGCACAGTGGTCCTCAAATAGGAAATTTTACGGCCCATTCAAGGACCAACAAAGTCTATGAAGCACAGATATTCAGTCCATGCTTTTAGTTGCAGACTAAGGAATTTGACTTATCTTACAAGTACTAGTGTCAGTGATGGTTTTCAAGTTGAGTGACGGAGTCAGAATATTTGTTTTAAGGTTATTCCAGTGGTGAGGTAGAGAAATAGCGAGATTGAAGAAAAGCAGAGCAGTGGTGGAGGCAGACACAGGTGTGGAGGCCTTTGCAGTAGCCCCACTAGGCAGTGACCAGAGCCTGTGCTGCAGGAAAGGTGGCCATGAAGTTGGAAAGGCAGGAGGCAGTGTGACTGATGGGTCAATGGAAGAAGGGAGCAGGGCCAGCCCACCAGGCAGAGTGGTGGCTTCTGCGATCAGGAGGTCTTTGGTGGTAGAAAAAAAGGATAAGAATTTCTTCTCCACCTTTTTTTTNNNNTCCCCCTTTTTTTTTTTTTTTTTTTTTGTGTGAAGCCAGGGCCAATCCTAAGCAACAGTTGGAACAGGATTTTGTTTACCTTCAAAAACTCCAACTTCCTGTCCTCTGCTCCTCCTCAGTTGCTAGTCCCTCTCTTCACAGGTTTCCAAGCCTGGTACCCTCATACTACTCTCAGCTCCCCTCCTGAGGGTACCCACAGACTCCTTGGCCCCTAGGAGACTCCAGGACTCCAAGAAGTCCTCTACCCTTCTTCTCCAACATCAATAACACAAAAAGGCCATCCAACAAGCAAAATCCTTTCCATTTCTTCCAAGCAGTAGTTTGCTAATAAAGCAATCCGATTAAACCATTCTCAATGGTGGTCAATACTTCTGTGATACTTAGCAAACTATGTGCATCTTAAAAAGAGAACCCTTGTTATTTCAAATGACTTTCTTACCAGTATCATTTAAAAATGAAATTTAAAGATAATATCACAAAGCATGGATGCCAAAGATGTTCTTAGAAGAAATACCAGGGTCGGGCGCCTGGGTGGCTCAGTGGGTTAATGCCTCTGCTTTCGGCTCAGGTCATGATCTCAGGGTCCTGGGATCGAGGCCCGCATCGGGCTCCCTGCTCAGCGGGGAGCCTGCTTCCCCCTCTCTCTCTCTGCCTGCCTCTCTGCCTCCTTGTGATCTCTCTCCCTCTGTGAAATAAATAAATAAAATCTTAAAAAAAAAAAAAAAAAGAAGAAATACCAGGGTAGACCAGTAAGCCTGGTCTCCAGTAGCAGCTTCCTTAAGATGCTTCTGATTTTCAGTACCTTCCCTTCAGTTTACTAAGTTATGTTTCCTGAAACTTCTCAAGTCTGTTCACAGTGACTTTGGATAGGGATGGAGGTGGGAGTTGGAGGGTTAGGGTATGAACTCTTCCTATAGATGAGGGGTCAGGAGTTATAAGGCCAGATCATACACATTTCAGGCTTTGCTGGCCAGTCTCTGTTGCAACCATTCACTTCTGCCTTGGCAGAGCAGAAGCAGTCATCAGCAATCAGTAAACTAACGGGCATGACTGTCTTCCACTAAAACTTCACAAAAACAGATCTTAAGCCAGATTTGGCCCCCAGGGAGCAGTTTGCCAACCCCTCGATAGATGACCTTGTGTGAGCCTGGGACAGCCTCTCTTATTGCTTCCTATGAGGGCTCCCACGAACACACCCCAGCTTTCCAGTCAGATTCTTCAAGAAGTGTATACCCTTAGAAATACATATCAGCAAATAAGCATGAAGTTAGTACCAGTATCTGGAAAATAAAGAGTTGAGGGTACAAATCCTGTTGATCTGGAAAAGGCAGTGGAAGGCCTCAGGGTGCCCCCTGGCCTTGCCAGCACATCAAACCTTAGCTGCAGTATCTACAGCCCGACCAGTTACTCTTCATCTAAAACCTGCCTAAATGGTATGTTCAGCTAAAATGATCTTCTTCTGTTTTTCTAAGCCAGATAATCATGTAAAGCTTTCTCTAAAGAAACATTTGTAGAGAGAAAACATTTGTATGGGAGTGTCTTAATTCATACCTTATTTTCTTTCCTCCATCCCTCCCACTTGCTTCTTGGGTCTCTCTTAACATGCCTTTCTTTTCTGGTAGCTCACCCACCTCTACCTTTTGTGTGTCTTGAGATTTTCCTACACACAATTTTATCATTCTGGGGTTGAGGATAAAGAATATCAGGGGTGTCTGGGTGGCTCTGTCGGTTGAGCGCTCCATTCTTGATTTTGGCTTGGGTTGTGATCTCAGGATTGTGGGATTGAGTGCCGCATCAGGCTCTGTGCTGGGTGTGGAGCCTGCTTTAGATTTTCTCTCTCCCTCTCCCCTCCCCCCATTTCTCCCTCCCTAAAAAAAAAAAGAAATAAAGTTGTCCTGCTCCCAGAAATACGCCCAAGGAGAGCAGGCAGCCAGCTCCTGCGGAGAAATGACCCAAAGATCTGCCTTTAGTAGCCAGCCCACAAGCCAAAGAGCTCTGGGCTCCACATTTTTCTCACCCACTAGGTCATGGAACAAGGAGAGAATGATAGATTCATGCTTTGTAGAGAATGTCTGCACTCACCTTGCCTCAGTTTGAAATCAGTACCAAGGAGGGACGTGTGCAGATTCTCCTTGCGTTCCGCATCTCCTGTTGTTTTTGAAGAACTGAGTCGCTTGAGGACACTGTCCTCTCCTTGGGATGGTGACACATACAAACCTGCCACAGGGGAGGCAAATGTGGGCCAATGACTGATTATATTCCGACACCCTTAAAGGTGATTTCTTTGCCTCAACTTTCCAAGGGACTAAGAAATCTATTAATTTGTATGCATAAAATTCACCCAAATAATCACCAACCAAGTATGTTAAGCCCATTCAGATAAACATGTTTGGGGGTGATCAATGGGAGGAAACCAGAAAGAGGCTCAGAACAAGGACAATACTGTTTCATTTTCAGAGCCCCAGCCTGAACGCCTGGGTCCACATCAGTTGCGGCTTTTCCCCAACTGCCTCTGACGCTCTGCACACACGCTGTACATGTACTAGAACATTCTGGGGTCTGGCAAGTTTTACTTCTCAGTTTTACTGTTTTCCTCTTCGGTCCTGAGTCCCCTTTGTTGGAAAGCAGTGACTCTAGTATAGCAGTGGATTTCTGTTTTAATTTCTGCAGTCAATTCACAGACTTCTTGCTGTTCTGGGCTGATTTATTGTTGTTCTGATTCCCTTTTTCTGAATGGTTATTCATTCCCGGCCCTGGCCTCTCTGATGGCCATCTGGTTCTCCTTTGGTCACTCAAACATCTGCCCCAGAGATTTGGAAAATGAGCTTCCTTTGGCAGCCTAAAAATAATCTGAGTGTGACTGAAGCATAAAAGGGAAATCGCCACGCTCCACTGTCCCATAGATACTGACCAGGGGGATGAGCCAGCACAGCTTCCTAGGGATTTGGAGCTTGGATGTCTTCTGTCACATCTGCAGATTATTTTTTTTTCAAGGGCTGGGAACTGTAAAAACATGGCTTGAACTGGGTGCAACCCGTCCTCCTGCAGTTTTCCTTGGGATCAGATTTGCTTGCGCAATGGAGATGGTTGGAGATGAAAGCCATGCTTTGCATGGTTTGTTTGTAAGGCTTCAAAAGTTTGCTGCGAATGATGATGCTCAGGATTCAACATTATATTAGTCACAGTGTGTTTAAGGAGATCGCGTAAATGGTTTGGACAGAAGTTATAGAACATTCCTAAGTACTAGACTTTTAACTTGGACCCAGGAGGCCTGTCTCTGAAGTAATGATGGTTTGCTCCTTGCCTCCAGAAGAATAAAGTTTACCAGAAGCTAAAACTCAATCCTAGGCTGTTTCTCCTACAAAATCATTTCTAGCCTCATTGTCCAGTGCAGCTTTTCAGAGATGCTAAAAAGAGAGAAAGTGTCAACATAATGATGATATTCAAATGATTATAATCCCAACAAAGTCAAACCTCCTTGTAAGTCATAATCCAAAGACATTAAAATCAAAAGTAATTAACATCCAACCTTAAATTTCCTTCACCTTTTGAGTTAAAAACCAAAGCACTTAATGGCCTCCTTCAGTTTCTCCTATTCTTTATTTTGTTCCATCTTCACAAACGAGATTCTTGATGCCGGGGAGAGGTTGTGTCGTTCAACATCTGCAGCCTGGGCGATTTCTCACTGGAACAAATATGGCTCTTTCAGCTCTGAGAAAGCTGAATTTGTTCAACAGCAAGTCTCTTGTATGCTTTCCCTTTTAGTGAAATGTAAATGAACAAAGAGGAAATGGACCTATCCCCTTGATATTTAGAAAAATGAACCAATCCCTCATTCTGGACAGTTGTCCCGGGCAAACTTTTGTTCCCAGGACCTTATTTAATTTTGCCCAAAGACCACATCAAGAACTGTAAAAAAGTCTGAGATTTTTACACTATGGTTTCATGGATGCTGCCACAAGACATGAGATTCCTGGGTCAGAGACAAACGACTTTATTACTGATGGCACAGCAAGTAGCTTTTGGCTTTCTCCAATCCCAGTTTAGGATTCAATCCCAGTTTAGAGCATCATGTCTGCCCAGCGTCCCTCTGCACCCCCAAGTCCAATGGGAATGATACAGAGGCGCTCGAGTAGAGGCACAAGCAGTGGATTTGTATCACAGCTAAGGAACCCTGGTTGCTGGCAACCTGCATGTTTTATGACAGGCTCGAAGCAAATCTGACTGCCCTTTGCTCCAGAGAGAGACATTATCTTTATTATACTGGATGATAAACAAACCTGCCTCTTCCTCCAGAGACACTAGCTCTGATTTGCAAGGTGGTTTGCTCTACAAACCTCCTTGGAAAGATAGATAATCCAGAGTAAAAACAGCCTATGCCTCTGTTCTCAAGCCGCATCGAAATGGGAGAAGCCCATGGAGGATGGTCTCCCAGCAGCCCATAGCAGAGACCCAGTCGTACCAAATGAAGGATCGCTGATGAAAATAGTCTTGTTCTCCTCTAAATACAACTCAGTCTGTGGTGGTTATTTAGAGTCCACGACCACGAATTTAAACTCAACTGGCAGAAATCCTCCTCGCAATCTGGAGGGGGGAAATCAAGTTGGTCCTACTTAAAGTACTTTTCATTTATATGCAAAATCTGCCTGATTTGCATATGCACGTTGAGATGAAAGTAGAGGGCTGCGTGGTACACTGCATCCGGTGTGGATTGTGCCTCTGACAGAGGTTCTGTGTTCTCCGGGGCAGCCACTTTCAGTCGGGGGCCACCTGGCCACGTTTTCATTTCCACCACCTCTTAGAAATGCAGAGAAGTGCTCAGACTAGAGAAAGCTGCGTTTCTCCTCCACATTGATTCAGCTGGGAGAACAGCCTCTGCGGATTCATGGACCAGACCTGCTGTTGACCATTCTGAGGCTTCCACCCCTAATGAGCTCGGAGGGGCTGATACTTCTGCCACCTGCTCCTTGAGATTTGTCTTTCCTCCGGTTTTGAATGTTCCAGGGGTTGAGTAACATGGCTTTCTGCTACATATTTTGGGGTAGTAATTGGATATGTCTCTAGAGTTTCATATCCATCTCCTTTTAGGAAGACTCCCTTGAGTTAGTGTCTGTTTAACCTGCTGTTTAAATGGACTCCTTTCTTCTTTCACAGCCCTGCTTGCTGAGTCTGGGGGGCTTTTTGTTTTGCTTTGTTTTTTTTAACTTCCCCTGTTTCTTTGCTTTCTGACATAGATTTTTTTCCCCTAAAATACTATTCTAGATTCTGTCATGTGGGGCTCATTCATTGTGAAAGATACGGAATCAATGAGTCTTCTGTTTTCTAAAGTATCCATTGTTCATACGCATTTTGACCACCACCACCGCTGAGTTGGTGAATTCTAGCCAGGAAATTTTCTCCTACCTGACCAACATCAAGTTCTGGCCTATGATCGTCCTGCCTGGCTCCCCTTGGTAGGTCTTGTGTTTGCTTCCTTTCCAGCCGTAATCTCATACATTTCTCAGGCCACTTCCATCAGGCCAACAAAAATAACTGTGTCCCTTTCAAATTGACCCAGGGATTTTTTAAAATCTCCTCCTGGGTTTCTTTACCCTTCACCTTCAAATCTGTCCAAACTTTCTGATCACTCTCGATAGAGCTGTCCCAAATCCTCTTACTCAAGCTCTGCATTTTTAAAATCACCTCTCCTTGTCTTCTGGGCATGAAACGTCCATAGGAGCCTCATTGCATTCTTTTTCCTATGGTTTTGCCTCTTTTTCTTGGGTGGATTTCTTTAGTGCCCAGTCATGCCCTCTAATGTAGTAAAAACTAAAGTATCTCCCCATTCATGCGATGCCCACTTTCATTGTGGTCAGGAACTGGCCTCCCAGACCTCTCAGCCTCCTCTCCCCTTCAGTCCCGCATCGCCTGTTGTCTAGGATCTCTGCTTTTCCTTCACGGAAGCCTTGCTCCTCCTCTAGTTAATCATCCCACATTTCTTTATCGTCTCTCTGCCACTGCTTCTACTCTGATCATAAGGCCAGAGTGTGTTCTCAAATCATCCTTGCTGTCCTGTACAGACCTGGCTTCCAAAAGCATGCATTTCCAGGTACATGCATTTGAAACAGTCTTCTTAGCTGTTAGGTTTGCAGTAATTTTATGGAGTTTTTTTCTCATCATGAACCCAGCAAGATGGCATATTCATGCTGGGTCACCGTTAGTCTTGCTTTGTTCCTTCGTTAAATGTGCTACCATTTGTAGGTGGGAAGTGGAAATGTTTATCTCTGCAGCCTAGAGCTATATAATCCCAGTCTGTGTAATGATCCAGTCTAGAGGCACCCTGTGCCTTGGGGGGAGAAACTGGATGGGTTTTGTTTTCAGCTGAACCTTCACTATACTTCAGGAATACAGTTAGGGACTCTGCTAGTGCTCTCAAGTGCCTAATCCTCATCATAACCCTGTTAGATCATTACCAGATACTTTTAACACTTAAACCCTTTCAACCCCAGCTCTGTTCGAACCAGGGCAGTAGTCAACTACCGAGCCCCAGGCCCTGCCCTGCTTCCGTCAGCCCTGGCCTCCATGTTCGTTATTAACTTTCCGGGTGATTCTGTTGCACACCAGTTTGTCCAGGTCATTCCTGATGCCTGGACAAAATCAAATCCATTCTAAATACCTATTTCAGCCACTTTCCACTCTCACCATTGCTTCAGCCTTGCTACATCCCCACTTCCAGAGACCCTTTATGGGCAACTCTTGAGCTTTGGAGAGTAGGGGGAGTTGTCTGTTCAAACTGGGTTGCGTTTTAGCTTTCTCTGACCCCAGCTTAGAATTCCGTTTTCTCAAGTTGGATCCATTACCACGTATTTGTCTGCTTACTGGTTTCCAGATTTTTGTTGCTGTTGTCTTCTATTCTCTTTGCCTGTGGGATTATGTCTTTCATTTTAAAATCTCTTCTCTTTCATTTGACTGCGATTCCAAATGGGGGGATAAATCTTACGTTTTTAAGATGTGCCATCTTAAATGAGAAAACTGTCACTTAGGGATGCCTGGGTGGCTCAGTCGGTTAAGAGTCGGCCTTCAGCTCAGGTCATAGTCCCAGGGTCCTGGGATTGAGTCCTGCATCAGGCTCCTTGCTCAGAGGGGAGCCTGCTTCTCCCTCCACCTGCTGCTCCCCCTGCTTGTGCTCTCTCGCGCTCTCTCTCTCTCTGACAAGTAATTAAGTAAATAATCTTAAAAAAATTAAAAAACAACTATCACTCAATTCTTAAACCAAACCCATCTTTCAGATGAGGACATTGAAGCTCAAGGAGGATAACTAATGTGCCTAAATTGCTAAAAACCAGAATTGGTATCCAGGCAGCTGGATTCTTAACCATTCTGCTCTATCACCTCACTACAAAACCAGAAACTAAAGATTCTTCTTCAGTGAGAGAGAATCTCATAGGCTACAAGAGTAGAAAACTGCTCAAACAGAAAGGCTGTAACTTGGAAATTGGCAAATTATACTAGATTCCATTAATATAATGGCATTGTTGTATAACACATGAATTAGAAATTGCTGATGAATAATAGATTATACCAGCTGAACCAAAGGCTTTCCAGGAGAACTTTTTGCACATTTCATTTTAGAACAACTAAAATGACATCATTTCCAGAACAGTTTGATTCGTTCTGTGCATCTGAAAAAATAAAAATACAGCAAAGGGACTCTTCAGAGTGTGGGCATTTTCAGACAATAGTCCGAAAAGTGAAGAGAGGTGCATTATAATCAAAATTGCACTTTGTATGTTGTTACTCCCTGTTCCTTGAGTTCCACGCCACCTCAAATCATGACAGACTGTTTTCCGTTGCAAGAGGAAGAGGTTCTGTTTAAATTCAGAACCCCAGGCAAACACTTTCCAGGGGTTCTGAAATCAGATTGCGCTACTGCCTTGAGCTCAACAGCGTACCGTTTGCACCTCTTTGCCATCTCTCTGGGTCCATTCTGACTGGTTTTAGTTTCGGGCTTTCAGTTGTCAAAAACACACACCATCTTTTGCGTAAGATTTCCTTGGTTTAAGAAATGGTATTGGTATTTTATAGATCATAGAAACCAAATGTCATCTCATTCTTTGGCACATTCGAGATTTAAAAAAAAAAAAGAAGAAGAAGGTTATTCCTTAAGGCTGTGATTCTCTTCTAAACTGCTTCTCTCAGATTCTGAAAATAAAGAAGAGTTGGCTGCGGTTGGGCTCCCATCACAAGAACACAGATTTGACACAGTGCGTGTTCGCTCTTGTAAAACTACGCCACGCATCCTGCACGCTCAGTCCCTGCACACGTGATCTAGCCTAGATCTCGGATATATGTTAGAAACAAAAAGGTATTACTTCAGGGTCTCCATTTATTTCCTCATCTGTCAATGGAGAAAATATTTTTTTACCTCGGGACACATGTTTGCTGCCAACATTAACTGGGAAAAATGTCAGGAATACGAACTATACAGTATGGTGCAGTATTGATCGTCCAACATGTTAACTTAATTAAAATGCATCTGAGGATGGAGGAAGGGAAAATCCTTGTAATGCTTGAAGCTGGAAATCAGGAGGCGGAGGAGTCTCAGCCTTGCCTATAATGAGTTGAAAAGCCTTGAGCCGGTCACTTTCCTTTTGGTTACTTATATGAGAGCTTATGTCATCTCCAAAATTCCTCCGATTGTGCGAACTGGAGCCATGCTGGAAAAAGAGAGGAAAAATGGAAGAAGGAAACTTCCTGAGTCTAGAAACAGTGGGCCGGGATTGTTTTCTTCCCTTGACAGGAGCTCCTCAGACATGCTTTCTGGTGGTCTGGGTCTTGGCGGCTGTGGAGTTACCCACCCCCTGACTGGGCACCGAGGAGGTAATGACCTACAAGCTGAGGAATACCCGTCTCCACAGGCTGAGAGCCTGGGTCAGGTGGTGTGAGAGAAAGAACCAGGAGCTTAACTCAGTCTCCTGTAATTGCTGTTTATAGTCCAGAGACAGGTTTTTTCCATAAAGCTTTTAAATTAAGCAAAGGGGAGGGCCTCAGGCTTCTCTCTGGATTATTCCTATTTGCATGTCTCCTCCTGTGCCTCAGATCTCTGGCGGGTCTCCAAGAGGGTTCTGTTGCACTGGGTATGAATTAAATGTTACAGTTTGGGGTTGGGAAAGACCTCCCTCTTGAGAATCTCTAAAATCATCCTCAGGATTCCATTCTTGCCTTTACTTCATAATTTAAACCTGGAAACCTGCCAATCCCCGACATTGTAATAGAGATTCACCAAATATATCTTTGTTTTATGTATCGGGATTCATTTGCTTTCCCACGGCCCCTTCCTCAACTTGCCTGCATCTCCTCATTTCTCAGACCTTTTTTTTTTTCTCTCTTTCTCTTCCGGAGAGATATTTGAACCTGAGAGGGAAGGGGGAATTTTGCAAACCTAAATTACATGTAAGATTTACCGATTGGACTCCTGGCTGGCTCAGTCTGGAGAGGATGCCAACCTTGATCTCAGAGTCATGAGTTTGAGCCCCACGTTGGGTGTGGAGCCTACTTAAAATACAAAATATATATCTATGTATCTATATCTATATATTGTTTAAAAAAGATTTACATATTAACAATTACCTCTTAGAAGGAGGTGAGGTTTATCTGGGAGACTACTTTATGCATTTTCATATACTGAATTTGATATACAGTGTATAATTTTTATTATCAGTTAACATTCAGGATTTGGGGTTTGTTTGGTTTTTTTACATTATGTGACTTTTCTTTTTTTTTTTTTTTTAAAGATTTTATTTATTTATTTGACACAGAGAGAGAGATTACAAGTAGGCAGAGAGGCAGGCAGAGAGACAGGGAGAGGAGGAAGCAGGCTCCCTGCTGAGCAGAGAGCCCGATGCGGGCCTCGATCCCAGGACGCTGAGATCATGACCTGAGCTGAAAGCAGAGGCTTTAACCCACTGAGCCACCCAGGCGCCCCTTTATGTGACTTTTCGATGACTGTGAAGTGTTAAAGGATATCTTCTATGTCTTTTTAAATTCATATATGTTTCTTCACATGAATTGTACCTGCTTTAATTAGTAGGACTTTTTCCCTTCAGAACCAACAAGGAAAATAAAATTTCAAACGGGAAAACTCATTGTTTGATCTCATAAGTTTTGTACATATAAATTTACTTCCCAAATTTTTTAAATACACTCTCAAGCATATAAGTCACCTTTCATGTCTAATAAATGTAGTTTGTTGTTGTTTTGTTTGTAGCATTTTTGGCTTTTCTCAGAGGACCTACAGATCCTTGAGTCCTTTCTTTCTGCATCACGCCGTGGGGTCTGGGAGCATAGGAGTACAGCGTACAGATGTGCGGGCTGACTTCCTGGGGCTCCCTGTACATGGCCCGAGCAGTACTAACCAGAACTCGGGAGTGTAGCACACAGTGTGGCTGACCCACAGGGTGTAATTATTTGACTGCCCCAAAATTAACATTTTATATATTTCAGAATTGAGTTTAAATTTCTGGTTTCATAGTTCTTGCAACTCACGCTGTAGGAAAAAGCACTAGCCCACAAGCCAAGAGACCTGGGCTGTCGTGACTTTGTGACCCCCTTGGTGACCTTGACCAACAAGTTTCCTCCAGAAACGAAGTGGCCTCTGGGGCTGTTTCCACTTTGAAACCTGCTGTTTCTATGCTGTGCAGGGGCTGCACGCTGAGGAGGAACTTGCCAGCGTAAGGCAGTGTGGTTCCAGGTTATCTGAGGGGCTGTGCTTTGATCCCAGGAAGCTTTTTTTTCTCACGTGATACCTGTATTGCTGCTCTTCAGGCCTTGAGATAACTTCTGGGAGGGGAGCTCATCAATGATTACAAGCCTGCCTCTTCCGTCAGCTTGGTGTTCTCTGCATTTCAGATGCCTGGGACAGATGAGCCCCAAGATTCGGGTGGCCCCGAGGAATCCAAGGGAAACCTGGAAAGTCCCAAACAGGGCAGCAGTAAAATGAAGCTCAAGAGTCGTCTTTCGGGTGAGTGGAACCCTTTGCCTGATACGGCCTGACTGAAAGTGAGCTTCTAGCCTCAGGAGTGGAAAGATAAGTCATTAACAGAATGAGCTCTTTTTTTCCCTTACAGCCTCAAAACTGTTTTTCCTTTAGATAGTGCATGCCCCAAGCATAAAAGTGCCTTCAACCCGGCTGCCCAGGTGAATATTTTTGTTTGAGTCATAATGAAGTGAATGTCAACATCTCCATTTGTCTCTGCTCAAACCTAAATTTCCTGTGTGTATGGTTCATTTACTTCCACAGAACTTCAGATGACCCATGCCCTGTGGAATATTCCTAGTGGCCTGTCTTCCTGGCAAATGCCCCTCTCCCCCAAGCCCTTGGTCCACCAGAACCAGGGGCAAAGAGCTATTTACTTACTATTAAATCTGCATCTCAACGAAGCAGGCGAAAAAATGGGATGGGAGTTGCAGCTCTGAAAACAAGGAGATTTCACATTTCCTGGGTATAACCTCATAGCAGCTGGCCCGTGCCCTGAGTTAGGAAGTTCTTGTTGAAAACAGAGGCCACATGCAAGAACCCATTATGATCCGTGGGCACTAACTCCCTGATGGGCTCTTTCCCCTATTAAAAAACAAACCAAGAAACCCTCTAAATTACATTCTGTGGCTGCATCGGTATAAAGATACAAGCTGGATTCTTTATTATCTCTTCGTTACTATGATGTTTCTACTAACTTTCTCATGGGCCCTCCACACTGTGTCTGCTGGCCCGACGGAGAAGCCCGCCCTGGCTGCCTGCCCCTGAAAGGCGTCTCATGTGACCTTGGGCCGGTGACTTCAAGCCCCTGAACTTCCACTCCCTCACCTGAAAAAAGGAGATAATAATCCTGACTTTGAAAGTGTGCGCAGATTAAAAAACAAATAAAACACATACAAGTGCGCAGCCAAAGCACCGTGTATTAACATCCGAAACATGTCAGTCTCCTCTTGGGCACAAATCCGTACAGAGGGGTGGTGTCTGTGCCTGCCAGCCAGGACCACAGCCCCCCTCAAACCCCCCAGCCCCGCCCCCACTGCCTGGCCCTCTACTGAGCTGTCCTCAGGTAAAGCGACTGGTATAGGACCCTACAATAGGTTAACAAACCTGAGTAGCAAAGTAAATCAGTCTGTGTTTGTAACTCATAATAGGCAGTGTATGTCTGAACGCACGTTGGTGACAAAACAGTGCTATGGCCAGAGGCTGGTGAGTTGGAGCGGAGACCTGGTGCCTAAGGTTCTCACGCGGAGAGACTGCCTAGCTCCCCTGAAGCCCCGAGGAACAACAGAGAGAAATACATTTAATTCCCGTGTGTGTGTTTGGGGCCTGGACATCCCAGGGGCACAGTGGATGGGGGGCTTTAGGTCGGCTGTCGTGGCAGAGTTGATCAGCACCTTACAGACAGTTCCCAGGAGGCCACAGAGCTCTGGGGAAGTATTGGGGACCTTTGAAACCCGTGCAGTCACATGCCTCATTTTATGGAGGAGACCAGAGAAGTTAAGGGAATCCCAAAGGTCACTCATTCAGTGCCAGCAAAAAGATCTGCCTCCCAGGTATTTCTTCCCCCCCACCTTGGCTTCCTGAGAATCTTTTTTTTTTTTTAAGATTTTATTTTTTATTTATTTGACACACAGAGAGAGATTACAAGTAGGCAGTGAGGCAGGCAGAGAGAGAGGAGGAAGCAGGCTCCCTGCTGAACAGGGAGCCCGACGTGGGGCTCGATCCCAGGACCCTGAGATCATGACCCGAGCTGAAGGCAGAGGCTTTAACCCACTGAGCCACCTAGGCGCCCCATTCCTGAGAATCTTGATGAGAATCCTGCTCCCCAGTCTGGGCCTGTATAGATACAGACGTGGGAAGGGGGAGAGAGCTGGGACCTTTCAAGTCATAATTCTCTAGCGCTCTGTATGCTATTCACTTAGAACAAGCAGCACATTCAACTGAATAAAATCCACTGCTGGTTACTGTTTGCCACAAATGGATGTCACCCTCTCCTCCGGTCCTTCCCAGACACCTGGGACCATACTAAGCAACTTTGTATAACAGGCATGAAGTCGGCGAGAACTGTGTTCAGTTCTCAGCTCTGCCGTGACTGGCTGTGTGACCTGAGACAAGTGACTTGACTTCTCTGGGGTTCTGTTTCTTCAGGTGTAGAGTGAGGATTAGACTGTACATTTATTCCGTAAATCAGTGCACCATCTCAGTTGGAAGATGGAGTTGAGAGAGGGAACGTGGCGCTGCCCCTGCAGGATTTGGCAGTAAAAGCCCACCCCACCACTGCCAACCTTAACATCATGTTCATCACCGTCATTTGCAACTTTGTTATCATGGCTGTCTCCTCTTTCCCTGTCGAGAGGGGAAGATACTTGAATAGGTTCAGACGGGAATATTCTCGAGAACTTTAGGCCGTGATAAGGCACGCCGCGAGAGGTACGAAGATGGAAGTCTCTCTGGGTCGTGGTGCTCAGGGGAGGCATCCAGAGGACACGAGATAAAGGAGGGCCAGGGCCTTGGCAAGATCTGACAGGACCCAAGAGGAAGCCAATGGTGGTCTAGACGAGGGAGAAAAAGCACCAGAAATGTTTAGGGACAATGGGGGAAAATTGGTTAGAGACGTTTTTGGCAACTGTTTTTCCTCCTCAGCTTTCCAATAGATCCAGGAATCCAACAGGAACCATGATTGAATCCAGCAGAGCTTGTCAGGGAGATGAGGGGTAAGGAGCCCCTCGGGGAGGGAGACGATGGTGCCGGCAAAGTAAGGTAAAATGTCAAGCGATATTTATAGGCTCCCCAGTTTTGGAAAGGATGCGGGAGGACCGGTCCTCTCCTTTGAGAATCAGCAGTCCAGAGCCGCGAGTTCATGGAGTAGGGCGGTGGGAGATAGGGCTGGAAAAGTGATTTGAGACCTGTGAGGGAGGCTCACGGAGCTGGGTCTTCATTCAGTGCTGTGAAATATGTTCAGTCTGAAGGCATTTGAATATAGGAGATTTTAACGGGATCACCTGCTAATTTGTCTGTCCTGTAAACTTGGATATTTATTTCCTATTTTCTGAAAGCGAGTCACTCTGGTATTCTCCTATCCGTATCTTATCTACAGACACTACCGTATGTGGTTTCTCTTCTGTTGAGGCAAGTGCCTCCCTGTCAGCTCAAAAGGCACTTTCTTCTAATAAATCTTTTTCAGATGAGTAAGCATGCCAAAATGGATTAATCTGGCCATGAATTAGTAAGTCATGAATTATTAAGGAGGTTCTCTAAAGAAGTTCCAGCCATCTCCACTAAGATTTTTGCCTAGTCTGGCTCCAGAATGACTAAAGTGATTTTATAGAACATTTTTCCTGATATTCTAACCTGAATTTTCCTCACTTCATACTGCCTTTTTTGCCAGCGGGGTTCCCTTTTAATTTTGGTATTTTTGATTTATCCGTGTTAATACCCTACATTTGTGATCTTTTTAAATGGAAATTTCTCTTTGATTGCAAAGGAGTCTCAGGTGTTTGAAAACCTGTATCACAAAGTTAATATGTAGCTTTTGAAACACCAAGCTTTTAGTGATGTTCATGTTAATATAACTGTATCAGCGCTCTCCCAACTTTTTATCACCATTAAAGACTCGATACATTATTTTTAAAAGAATACAGAATCATCCTGTTTTATTCCATGAAAAAGTTTCTGAGAAATGTTTAAGTAAATTGAATTTGAGGTCATCAAATAAAACATAGTCTAGGAGAATTTGATACTATAAAAATCTGTGTATATAGCTATACACACACATATGTATAATACATTTATAATGTATCATGTAAACATTGTAATTATAGCTATATTCAATGTAATTGAGCCATCATTTAAAATTAAAGTCCCTTCAATAATCTTGATTTTAGGGGCGCCTGGGTGGCTCAGTGGGTTAAAGCCTCTGCCTTCGGCTCAGGTCATGATCCCAGCGTCCTGGGATCGAGCCCTGTGTTGGGCTCCCTCCTCAGTGGGGAGCCTGCTTCTCCCTCTACCCCTACCCCCTGCTCATGATCTCTTTCTCTCTCCCTCTCATGTTCTCTCTCTCTCTCAAATAAATTTTTAAAAAAATCTTAAAAATTACTACAAAAATTTCTTAAGACACAAAGTTCTAAGTATAAAGGGAAAAATCAATATATATTAAAATTATGAATTTTTGTTCATCTAAAAATACCAGTAAGAGTGAAAAAAGCAAGTCACACACATGGAGAAGATATCTTCCATACATAGATCCCATGAAGGACTCATATCTAAAACATATTAACAATAAAAAAAAAAGCTCCTACAAATCAACAACCAAAAGACAGAAACCCAATAAAAAAATAAGCAAAACAGGCACTTTACAACTTTATCAGAAAAAAAAAAGCCACTGTACAAATTTACAAAAGTAAAGCAGCCAATGAATATTTGAAAGAAGCTCAGTCACATTGGTGATCAGTGAAATGTAAATTAAAAACCACAAGGAGGGCCCCTGGCTGGCTCCGTTGGTGGTGTGTGGGACTCTTATCTCGGGATTATGAGTTCCAGCCCCAGGTTGGGTGTGGAGATTACTTGAAAATAAAATCTTAAAAAAAAAAAACCCACAGTGAAATGGTCATTATGTACCCATGAGAATGGCTAAAATTTAAAAAAACTGGGACCACCAAGTATGATGAGGATGTGGGGAAACTAGGACTCACATACAGTGATGTTCCAACACTGGGAAAGGTGACTGTGTACTCGTAGCTCAGCAACTCTGTCCTAGGTTTGCACCTCACAGATGGGATTTGTATGAGAATGTTCCATAACAGTATGTTCTAGATCAAGGGTCAGCAAACTACCACCCACAGCTATATTTGTATGGACGACAAGCTAGAAGTGCTTTCTAGATCTTCAGTAGGTTGTAAACAACAACAACAACCACAAATGTTTAGAGAATATGCAGCAGAGACCATCTGTGGCCCATAAAGTCTAAAACATTTACTATCTGGCCTTTACCCCCCCCCAAAAAAAAAAAAAAAGTTGTTGACAAGAGTTCTAGGACCGAAACTGGAAACAAAGCAAGTCTTCAGCAGCAGCAGAATGGATAGCAAATTGTGGTCTGTTTATACAATGAAACAGTATATAGAACTGGGATGAACAGACTATTAGCAACAGCATGGGGACTTTCACAAATAGATGCTAAGAGTGAGGAGCCAGATAGAAAAAGCACATATCCTATGTGTTCATTTATATAAAGTTCAAAAATAGGCCAAAGTCATCTATGATGCTGGAAGTCTGGATAGATAATGGTTACGATGGGTGAAGCCTGGTTAGTGGTGCCAAAGCGGCTTTTGGGTTCCAGACATATTCTGTTTCTTGGTCTGAGTGTTGGTTTTTGGAGCATTCACTTTGTGAAATTTCACGGAACATATGACTTGTGCATATTTCTGTGAGTTTTTATTCTTTAATAAAGAAGTTTACTTAGTAAGTCATTGCCTGAAGAAAAAACACCTGCCCCAACAACGGAACTGTACCAGACAGACTCGTGTTCCTCCATCACTAGAAAACCATCTACTGATAGCATTCTCACTGTTGTTTAGTCCTTATCAACCTTGGCTACATCTTACTTGGATGAAACTTACACATTTTCCCATATCCAGTCCAGTCCCTTCAAGGACTGGCCCTTGCTTCATTATCTGGCATTAATGGCCCCAACACACACCCAGCTTAGGCAGAGCTTATTGCTAGAAAACGATGAACTCTTCGAAAGTACTTCGAAATGAATACTTTGAAAGTATTAGACACCCGGCCTTCTGAAAACCATGTGTGGATGTAAATGCAACAAGTTTATGCCTGTGATGCTCTCATAAGATTCTTTCCATCCCATGTTATGCCATGTTTTTCTCCATGTTTTTACAAGGGGGTGTACACCGTCTAGAGTCTGTTGAAGAATATAATGAGCTGATGGTGCGAAATGGGGACCCCCGGGCCAGGATGTTGGAAGTCTCCCGAGATGGCCGAAAGCATTCTCTTCCCCAGCTACTGGACTCAACTGGGACATCACAGGTAGTACAGTACCACGGAACCTCTCGCTTTCTCAGATCGTCAGAGTTGCCCGGTTAGGGATGTAAGAGCATGGTTCCACCCCCGGGTCTCGAGGCTTGCTTTTACTCTTTCAGGGACCAACAAGAGCATCCTTGTTGGGAAGAGCTGCCCATCTGTGTGGGCAGGGGTATTTGGGACTAGAGTTGTAGCATAGAGAGCGAGGTCTATCTATGGAGGTTAGGAGGAAGTCAGCCCAGTATTTGAAAACAGAGAAAAATAATCCTCTGTTGGATCTCGGCATCTTGATCCCCTTCCTACTGTGTGTTTTGGAACTGAGAGCTGCTTTCAACTGCCAGGAGACAATGGCGCCTCATGGTCTGTGGTCAACCACCATCGCTTGTTCAGGGGGCGCGTTAGGTGTCAGCATAACCACTGGGTGGGTGTTGGGTTTTGTGAGGTGGGGGGAGGGCATATGTGTGCCTATACTATGGGATTTTACCTGTTATATAGTAATGGTTCAAACAGGTAAGGTCAGGAGGGCTGCAGTTGGGGGTGAAGGAGGCAATGATGTTAATATTCCTGGGCCCACCCCTGAAGAGCTCAGGGCTCCATAATTCTTTACAGGGCTCTTCCTCAATTACATCATCCCAGTTGCAAGTGGCTAGAGGGCTCCCAACCAAGTTGAAGGCAGGCTCAGTCTCTGGGGAACTCATGGAGTGTTCTCGCAGTCCTGACACATCAGCCAGGGCGCTCAAGAGAAACCATTGGCATCTTGCCTACAATGGAGCAGAGATGGAGGCGGAGGGTGGAGCAGTGACATCCATAAGTGCATGTAGACTCGTGGATCGTAGAAACGAAAAGGTCCTGGGGCAGGTTATCTGGGTGGGGTCATTCCTTTGGGTATGTTATCACCATTTTACAAATGGGCCAGTGAATCCCAAAGACAGTGAGTATTTCACTCAAAGTGATTTGCCAGAATCACTGGGAGGAATATTTTACCTAGCCAGTCAAATAACAAGTGTCCGTGTTCCAGACGCAGCTGCTGATCAGGTTATTTTGAGTGGAATCTACCCAAAGACAACTTGAGTTGGGACGTGGAGAAAAAGCAGAGCGGAAAACCTGCGTGGGTCCTGGTTAAAACTCCTTCCAACCCGTGACTGGAGACAAGGCTGTGGCAAGCTCAGAATGATCCAACTGGAGCAGTAGAGTCGGGGGGTGGATCAGAAAGTTGTAGGAGAACCACGTTGTCAGGCTGTTTTAGTGCAGAAAATGAGAGAGGGTTTCCTCCCATCACAGCCAAGGAGGCTTAGCTCTGAGGTGATTTCTTAACTGACCTGGTGAGAAACCCGACCATATTTATAGCCCAGAAATACCTATTTCTAACAAAACTTCTAGAAAGCACAGGCTGGTGAGCCACCCAATACAGCTTTCCACCATGATGGAAATATTTTATGTCTGTACTGTCCAATATGGTAGCCACATGTGTCTACTGAACACATGAGAAGTGGGTAGTGAGACTCAGGAGTGTATTTTTAATTTTAACCTTTGTTTAAATAGAGACAGCCAGGGGTGACTAGTGGCTGCCACATTGGACAGCAGAGGTCTGGGAAGTGCAGTGGGACCCCTGAAAGTCATCAAGAGAACAAGGAAGCATGCAGGCCTCTGGTTCCCACAGGCTCCCAAAGGGGAGATGGCGGGAGGTGCAGCTGGAGAGAGAGTTCCCTTACAAGTCCACACATGAACTCCATATTCGAGGGTTGAAAACCCATGGGCTATGTCTGGCCATCTCCGTGATGGTTTCAGTAAAAGGGTAGTAACCTTGCCAAGCCAACATTTTTTAAATGATTCAGAGTCTGGGAGGCCGGCATAGCTAGCAGATATTTTGTAAAACTGCAAAATAGAATTGTTCTAAGCTGCCAGGAATACAAAAATATCATTAGCAGACATCTCATTTCTACCTTTGGGTTGTAGAATATACTAATTAAGGCTAGAAACTATTTTCTGATGTCTCTTTTCCTCAGATTAAGCACAAAGTGATTTTTTTTTCTTTTTTTGCTTATGCTGGACTATCCGTCTCATTTCGGAGATTTATTATTCTAAGAATAGCAAGAAGATAGATTGTAGAAGTGCTTTAGCAATAGATTTGCTTAGATTCTTGTTTCTGTTATAGTGTGCCCTGCTTGCACACGTGTACGTGTGGGTGATGGACAGGAAAGGGATTAAGATTTGAGCTCCCTCGTGCCAGGACAGGGGAAAGGGTAGCTGATGGGAAAGTATTTTATTTTCCAAATGTGAGGGGTTGGAACTGAAGCTGCTACCATTTGTCAGTGGGGTGTTTT